>PVJA010035098.1:0-22087 GCA_004027025.1 Myocastor coypus
AATCATATAACTAGCTTAGAAAAATCATGTTGAGAGACTGATGTAGAGTTAAAATCGTATTCCTGGAGTCTAAGACACTGGAAATGGTGGAATGTGGCGTTTGCCCCTCTTCTTCTGTTTCTCCTCCTATCTAGTGCCGAGGGTTTAATCTCCAGTCTCTGGTATGCTGGGTAAGGACTCCACCACTGAGATACACCCCAGCCACTGGAAGCCTTTTTTATGTGTGCCTTCTGAGACACATAATGGATGCAGATAATGTGTGTACCTGTATTGTCGTGAGGTTACATGGCTGAATGCTTGGGGGCAGGTGGAGGGCTCAGTCAGCATTCCCAACACCTTCCCTGTGAACCAGATTTGGGTGGAAACCAATCGGTGGCCTGCCTTTACAGTGAAGTATTAAAGCTAGAAGTTGAATACAATGATTATTTTGGTTCTAATGAAAAAGTCTTCACAAGTTTGCTATTTGTGTCTGTCTGCTAAGCAAACACAAACTCATTTTCGAACTAATTCAACTCCATTTAAACTTTTGCTTAAAGATAATATTTAAAGATGTATTAGTTCCAAGATGACAAAACAAAACCATAAAACAACCACACCTAAGAGTCCTTAATGGCTTGTATAATGTTGCCTTGTGAAACAAGAAATAGCTATTCTAGTGTTAAACTAGCATGTTTGTTGCTTTTGAGTATGGCAGCGGTAATTGCTTCATAGTATGAACAAATATTGATAGATATTTTCACACTTAAAATTGTTTCCTTAAATATGTAAGAACCACTTAAAGAAACCAGTTAGAATATTTTAAAATCACTCCTTGGTTTTAATATTTAATTAGATGTGGCTTGAAGTGTGCACTGGATTATCCAACCTTCCATGGAGTCATGCAAGTGTACAAGACATGGATCAGCGCTGTGGGCTCAAGGCTGCTTGTTGTAACTGGATGCCTCCAGCTGCAAGCAGCACTTTAAAGTCCTCAGCAAGGAATGCAGAAATAGTCCTCACCCGGTGTGTCCAGCAGAGGACAGTAGAAGTCCAGCTTTCTGTTCAGACCGTTTTACTTTCTTATGGCTGCAGTTGCATGTGTTCTGAAGCTCTTAAGCAGCTGACACATAATTGCAGACATTAAACATTTCTGAGGTGAAACATAAAATATATTGTGAGGTCAATGAAATCCTTTGGCAGGACTTCTCCGAAGATCTGACCCCTTGCCACAACAGTACAAAACTGAAAATATCACCCACCATTCATTGGCTTACAACATTTTAGGGCTGGGGAAACTTGTTGACTAAATGTAGCTGTGTTACTTTATTTTATTTAAATACAGCTACACTTTCTGTGACTGTATTTTGATACATTTTCCCCAGTTGTCAATAAATGAAGCATGCCCTTTCATATTTTATCCTAGCCGCTTTTGAGGTTTCATTCCCTTAAGCAACAGGAAATAGTGTGCGTGAATGAAGGGAGCTGTGTGCTCTTTCTCCCAGTCCTCTATTGCTTTCTGCTCTCCAAAATCCTTTAGGAATTATCCTTAATTTGGCTTTGGTTAGTGGCACATATGGATAACTTCTTTTTTGTAAGATAAATGAATTCTCAAAGGGCAGAAATGAAAACAGAGACTCCTGGGGCATCGTTGGTGAATTCTCTGTACTCTGCGGGCACTCCTTTGAAATATGTGGATGGCAATGCGATGTGTTAACTCATCAACAAGTCTGCTGCCTAATGTGGGAGCCACAGTGAACCCTTTATGTGATCAGACTAGAAATAAGATGCTATGGGCAAACCTAGTTTGGGACCACTAATGATTATATTTATTTGAGAAAACTCACAAGAATGTTAGATAATAGAGTTTGGTGACCTACATTTCACTGTTTTCTGCAGGTCCTTCCTATTTAAGTCCCAGCTGGAGCTGATCAGTGTGTAGTCACATTATATTTCAAAATAAAGATATAATAGGCAGAGGTAGAAAAGACCACAAAGAACAAAATATATACTCCTATTTTGGAGCTGCTTAGTATGACATACTGCGGATTGTGGATCCACCTCAGTGACCCGGAAGCTCTCAGACATCAGGAAACCCTTGAAGGTCAAATTCAAGGATTTTATTTTTCTTTGAGAATTGCTGGAAGAGAAGCTGTTCAGTGAGTCTGGTGAGATAGCTCAGAACTCTAAGTGCCTGCCTGGCAAGAACAGTACCTGGGTTTGATTCTCGGTATCACATGCCATGCCAGCCCCATGCTGAGCAGGCCTCCAAAACCGGGTGTGGTGGTACATGCCTATGATTCCAGCACTGGGGAAGCTGAGACAGGAGCATCACTGTGAGTCGGAGCCACCCTGTAACAAGTATATAAATAAATAAAAGATTAAAAAAAGAAAAGAAGAGCTTCAAAACACAATTTTGTATACCTTGTGTAAGAGGCACTTATACCATAGTATACGCAGTATACAATTGTTGAGTGAATGAATGAATGTCTGGAACGAATTTCTATTTAAAAATCAGAACCAAATAAACTGGTAATTCTCTTTATTGGACATATGTGATCCATATTTTCTCATTAAAATCCCCAAAATTTTTCTATTAAAATTTTTATTTTAGTCCATTTGCTATTTATAATACTCTAAGAAAGGACTGAAGCTGGATCTTTATGACATGTGTGTATTCTGCTGTAAATTTAGATAAAAAGCAAATGTCATTGATAATTATTATATCCAGTAAGATTAGAGAAGAAACTAGAAGACAGAATCACTGCCCTTAAAGTCTACAATATAATGGGGTGATGAAGGGAGATGAGGGCAACCCACATGAAAGTATTAAGCATACGGTAAGACTTGACACACAGGGTTACAGTTCTTTATTGTTGATTATGCTGTAGGTTATGGGAAGAGAAAGATCACCAAAGGCTGAGTGGCTTAGGAAAACATAATGGAAGAAGTAGGAATTTAATCAGCTATTCCAAATAGAATGCCAGACGGTAGAGAAGGATGTGAAGGGTATTATTTAAGACCTAACATCTTGTTGGGCCCTGGAACAGGGCTTGCCTGTGTCTTTGTTAGAATAACTACTATACTCTGGTAGTCACTTACCTGTGGGTTGCATCTTGCCTGGTAGAGGCATTAGCTACTGAGGGATGGGGTCTTGTCTTTAATATCCAGGAAGCCTCTACTTTGTCTGGCCAGCAGTAAAACATTAGTTTTATTTGAATAAAGGAACTGAGGCTGAGAGCTCATTGGAAAGAAGCGTGGCATATGTGTGCAGGTGCAGGGTGAAGAAGAGAAACTGTTATTCTGTAGGGCGTCCAGTGCTTGTGGTAGAGCTTGTGGTGACAGAAGTACAAGTAGGTTCAACGGAGTTAATGGATACTTTATCAATGTAAGCAAGGAAGAGATGAGATAGGTTAGCCATAGGAAACTATTTAAGAAGGAAAATGGCATAAAATTAATGTTATTGAAAATTAATTTGGCATTTACACACAGAATGAATTTCAGAATAGGGGTTTTATTACTAGAAAATTTGAAATATAACAAAATTTGACAACAAATGATTCTAAATCTGCTATTCTTTTTTTTTTCTTCTTCTTCTTCTTCTTTTTTTTTTTTTTTTTCTTGGTACTAGGGATGGAATGCAGTACTTTGTGCTTGCTGGCAGGTGCTTAAGTCACTGAGCTTTCTCCTGGTCCTGATATTCTTTTTCTCTAACTAAAAGTGATTGTTTCTACATAGTTTCATACAGATTTTTTTTCTTAGAAAAGAGAAAAGTAAAAACAAATGCTTCGTTTAGAAAAAAATCGCTCATAAGAAAGCTCAATAAAACTAGAAGAAACTCTTTGAAACAGTGTGACACTGAGTTCTTTAGCAAGTCCCAAGCAGATTCTTCTTGCCCAATCCTAATTTTTATAATTAATGAATAGTAAGTAATAAGTGATAGCAACTAGTAAGTAGTGAATAGCCTCTGGGTAATGTGGAAGAAAAACAATCACTGTGAGTTGGAGACCAGCCTGGGAACTAAAAAAGTGAGCACAAGACCCCCGCATCTGTGTATGTGTGTGTGTGTGTGTGTGTGTGTGTGTATTTGAGAGGTGATGGAGAAGAGTTTTTGTTGCGAATTCTTCTCTTAGCACCTTTTGTCACCGTGTTTTTGCTCTTCATACTTTTTCCATTAGTCTCTTATTTCCACTATTCAGTTGTTTTACTCTTCTCTCCTTATAGATTGCTCCCCTTTCTACAGCTTAATTTTTCCCATATCCTGTATCCTCTTCATCTCTTACTTTATTATTTTCCTTCTCTCTCTGTCTCTCTATAATATATAAATATTATATAATATATGATATATTGATATATTCATATCAATTAGTAATAACCCCCCCAGAGAGGCAAGGTCTTTTTTATGTATTTGGTGCAGGGCCTACAGAGTCTCACTATGTAGATTAGACTCCTAGTGATCCTCCTGTTTTCAGCCTCCCCAGCGCTGAGATTATAGGTGTGTGCCACCATGCCCAGTCTCAATCACCATCTCAGTGTGCCCTGGGGCAGAGCCAGCACAGCAGGCCCAGGGATTGAACTCTGGTCTCTGTGTCTGCTTAAGCAGGTGCTTTAATCCACTGATTAATTTAATCCACTATCTGGCCGACCCTGGTTTTGCATATTGATGTGCCCTCTAGTTATTCATAATTAGGTGGAATATACATATAAAGCTCATATGACTGAAGTTGACATCGCTATCCAAATGATACCACTTCTTGTGTTTCCCAGCTCAGCAAATGAAATCACCATTCCAGTACATAAACTCAGAATTTATTCTTGACTTCTTTCTCTTTGTCCTGTATGCCAATGTCTAATTACCACCACATCTGTCTTCTCCATTGTAGTATTTGGAAGTCATAATGAGAAGGATGTAGTCATCCTGTTGGTCAAACTTGGGGGGTGGTGGTGCGTGTGGACAGGCTTTTTGGTAGTAGTGTTCTAGAGTCTGGCCAATATCTTCCCAATGGCCTCCCTCAGTGGCCATGCCCACTACCTTAACCCATATCATCAACACTTTTTGCCTTGTTTCTCAGAATATATTCATAGTTAGCGTGTCTCTGTTCTTTGGTCTTACCTAGTCATGCATATTTGTTACACGTGGATGTGAAGCCATCCATGTCTACCTCTGGGTTGTGTCTGTATAACCTTTTGCTTTCTTATCGAAGCACCTATTTGTAATATATTTTATTTGTAATCTTTCATATTTTGCCAACCCCTCAAGGGAGGGGAATTGAGTTTGGCTTGTTAGCATTGTAAACAAGTTAGGAGATGACAGGTATGCTGTAAGTGTTGAAAGGGAGGACAAAGAGGGCAGGGTAGCTACCGGAAGGTGGTAGGTCTTCTGTCAAGTGGTGGTTCTTCTACTTCTTCACTTTCTTTTGAGTCCTTTTCCTTTTATCTTCTAGTTATTAGGTCTTTGAATACAACTGTCATCATTATTTCCATTATTATCATCATTATCACCACCATCATAATTATAGTCATTGTGAGTCGTCACCAGAACAGCCTCAACACTAGCACGGGATTGCTAGCAACAACTAGGACCTGGATGGAAGGCTAGCAGCAAAAACTAGGCATCAGTGACAGCAATGCAGAAGTCTTTGGGAGGAAAGAAGTCACCCTGGATCTCACTTATTTCAGCTTTCAATACTTCCTGGGGAGGATAGCAGCAGGCGCACCTCTCAGGTGGCTGTATGCAAGGCATGTGCCTTACTGTTCCTAATGGAAACAGAAATGCTAACTCTACCCATCATGGTCCTGTCATTTGGCTCCATCTGGAGTGCGCCTGCAGTCAGGATTTTGCATGAATTAAATAAGCTTTATTCACCTTTCTTATATTTCGGTTTTTACTTTTTTCTTTCAGAGTTTTCTTGTTTTTGTCTATAGGGGCCTAGTTCCCTCTTGTGCTTAGACATCTAACACCATTTTGTACAGACATTAAATTTAAAAAAATGCAATTCACTGAAAGTTATACACAAATAGTCATTTCGAGCACAGGGACCAGAATTTGGGTTCTATGAATTCCAAGGAGCTTTTCTGCCATGTTAACTTTTTCCATAAAGGACTGCCTTGCTGAAATGAATTTGTAAAGAAGTAAGGCATGATTGTGTGTGTGTGTGTGTGTGTGTGTGTGTGTGTGTGTGTGTGTGTGTATTTGGGAGGTGATGGATAAGAGTTTTTGTTGCATATTCTCTTATTGCCTTTTGCCACCATGTTTTTGCTTTTCATACTTCTTCCATTTTTCTCTTATTTCCCTTATTCAGCTTTTTCACTCTTTCTGCCTCTTCTTTCCTTATAGATTGCTCCTTTTTCTACAGTTTTCTTAATTTTTTCCCATGTCCTGAGTCCTGTTCATGTCTTCATTTATTATTCTCCTTCTCTAACTCACTCTGAAGGTTCAGTAGGCCCCTAAAAACATAAAAGGTTGAATTAATTTTAAGGTGTAGCCTGATGGGCATTTCGAAAGGCAGCGTGTGATGAACGAGGCCCAGAGATAGCTGAGGTAGGGCAGCCTCACCTGTGGGTTCCGAATTTGTTGTTTTCTCCCTTTCTTGAAATGCTATTGGTTGACCCCTGAGTGAACCCTAGGATGGCGGCTGATGGAGGGCATGGTTGTGCTCGTGACTCAGCATGTGGTCCTCCTTTACTTTAATGAGACCGTGATCTCATTAGTGCCTTAGCACGTGGTTCTCCTTTGCTCAGGTGATTGTACGTGAGATCACGCTGACTATCCTGAACAAAGCTGAGTTGTTTCAGAGGCTCTTTGCTCACCGGGGAAGGAATCTCGGTGAGTCTTCTGAGCTACCTTCATCGGGTCTTCTCGTCGTTTCTTTCGGCACCAACATAGTATATTACAACATTAAGGAACATTAAAGGTAAGTAATTTTGGTTAATTTATACTCTAGCATTTTATAAGGATTATTTGATGTCCAATGAGCCTTTCAAAAGTCTTCAGGTTTTTATTCTGAAATGGTAACATTACATTTTTTTTTAATGAAACTAACTAAAGTATCCCCAAATCCTCTTTTTAGTGAGATCTTTGTTTCTTTGTTCACAAAAAGGCATGCATAGCTATTGTAGCACTGATGGAGGCTACAAGAAATTATCTCTCTGAAAGTTGTGTTACAAGATATATCTCTAACGTATGCACCAACATCCTGTCCTTGAGGGGTGATAGCTGGTTTGGGAAAGCAAGAACTTGCACATGAATTACAAGAAATAGATGCAATAGACTGAACTCTGGCAAAAACAGGCCTTAATTGAGAAGTGTCTGGATAGACAATAATCTGGATGGTAGGAATATCAAAGCACTAGTCGAAGGGCTGGGAACTTTGTTGATGGGTGGGCATTTAGAAAGACTGCTACATCTCTGAGGCAGGCACGGGTGCTGTGATTTCCGTTCAGCTATGAATAATGTTTCTTTTCCTCCTGGCATAATGGAGCTCCAGTTATCTAATGATTTGGGTAGCTCTTATATTCTTTTTTCCCTCTGTATCAAATAGAGTTGCCTGAAGGGTCAGGCTTATAAAGACAGTGCTTAAATGCTGGTAAGGACATCAGAGTTCCTACTTATGGGGATCATTTACTGTGTGTGGTGGGTGGCAACACGCCCCACAGAGCTGTGGCTCCTTTGGGGCCAATCCCATGGGTCATCATGTTCTTTTCTCTCTCTCTTTTTTTTTTTTTTCTTTTTGCATTTTTCTTAGGGAAGGGTCTACAGAGACAGTGTGTTCAGGGCCTCACTACTAGATTGGACTCATGGTGATCGGCCTCTCTCCAGCCTTCCAAGAACTGGGATTACAGCACATGCCACCATGCCCAGTCTCAATTTCCATTTCAATGTGCCCCGGGGCAGGGCCAGCACAGCAGGTCATGGTATGAAACACCCCCCACCCCACACCCCCAGCCTCTGCTCCTGCGACAAGGCGCTTTAATCTGCTGAGCTATTTGGCCGGCTCTATCATGTTCTTTCTTTAGCAAGCTATCTTTTTTGACAGTCATACACTTTCAAAGGACCAGGACAGAAGTCTGTGCCAGGACACTCTTACTTCTCTACATATTACCTCTGGGAAGGAGATTAAAATACTATGTTTAGTGATGTCTCCTACATCTTCCAGTATGAACTATAAATGTGTCTACAGTTTCTACTTATAAAATGTAGACAAAAGTCAGAGATTATTGAGTCAGACTTCTTCACTATTTCCTTGGGCGAACTTAGACATGTTAATTTTCTTACTGGCTGATTTCTCAGCTTCTTTAAAATGGGAATGTGGTACTATAAAGCTAAGTGGATGTTAGCATTAGCTGTTGCATTTGTTGTGCTATAGGTATAGTTCGATGTCCAGGTTGGCTGACATAAGGAAATGTTGACAGAATGAGACCAGCCACAGAAGCTATCAGAATGTAAAGTTTTTATGTGTTATGGTGAATTAGGTAGGCCACACCTAATCTGTGCTGTAGTTTGTTTGAGCACATGTTCCTTTGTTGTTCTGATTCTTCTTGCAATCTAGAGGTTACAAAGCCCCATTTCTTGGACTTCCTTCTGCCTGGATGGCCAGCTCCTCAGGGGTTTTGGGGAACTCAACTGATAGGTGGTTCAGTGTCCTGCAGGTGTTGTTGGCACCCGGTTTCCAATTTAACTCTCCTTCCTGCTGGATTGGTTGTGATTGCTGCTTTTTACAACTGAACCCGGATCTACCAATCTCCTAGAAGGTTATTTTAAGTCTAAAGAAGGTTAAAAGAGGAGGCAATTTAGCCTGATTTTTCAACATTTTGTACCTGTTAATTGTCTGGTCTCACTTTGTTCCCTGATTACAAATACTTTCTGCAGATTCTTGATTTATCAGCTTAGGCTAGGAGGATTTTCTTATCCCTTGCAAAGCATATTCAGATAATTTTCTTCACCTCATACACATATTTTTCTCAGATTGACTATTAACGAAGGCATTGAGGAGACCTGTAATTATGTGATGGTACCTGAGAGTTATTTAACAAGTCACTTCAACAATAGGAAGATTAAGGTCCAATTGTCCTCTTGACATAATACTTAGCATCTTGTGAATAACTAAGAGGGTATTTTATTAACTCAATTACATGAATGCCTAGTGTGGTAAGTGCAGAATCATTTATACTGGACGAATATTTTGTCTTCATGATTCTATAGGAGGTATTTTAAATCTTGGGAGGTGAGGAAGAGATTCCAGTAGGTGAGTTATATGAACTGATAACAATCTTGAAATCTGGGTAAAGCTGAAATTATTCAGTGAAATTAGACAGGCAATTCTTACTATAGAGTTCAAACTTTATAGAATAGGGTGAACATAGTGGTATGGATTCCTTATGATTATCCTCACATGGGTATAGGATGAAGGATGGTACATTGTAGTGATTGTAGTGTATGTCAGTGGTAGGGTCAGTAGTTCAAGAATATATATATATATATATATATATATATATATATATGCACACACCTATATATATGTCTACATATATATATATACACACATATATATACACACATATATATATGTGTATATATATATATGTGTATAAATATATATATATATATATATATATATATATATATATATATCTTCTGTGTTTAGATCTGTAAAATGTAGGTCCAGAGGAGGTTACCTGCACAATAATCCACTATAAATGTTAAAAGTGACCAAGAGGGAGTGGAAGGAGTAGAAGATAAAGGCCAGTATGGAATTCCAGGGGCATTGTCACAGATCCCTAGGAGGGTGAGTCTGCTTGGCAGAGAACTAATGAGTATGTACCAGTGAGAGAGGATTAAGTATCCAAAACTCTTAGTCATGCACCCTGCTGGAGCTCGCCTGCTGGAAGCTCCCACCCACCCTTATGGTGGTGTGAGGTGCTGGAGGTGAGGCCAAACAGAATGCAATTAAGTCCTAGGGTGTCAGAGGCACTCCATTTTGAATGAATTAGTGCTTTCTGGAGTTCTGTCTCCTATGGAACTAAGTTTGTATTTGTGAGAGCTGATTGCTGTCAGCTGAAGCCACTCTACACACTGGGCTTCACTAGATGTATCCAGCTCCTTCTCATTTCTCCAGCTTAAGTGGCTTAAGCAGGGCGAGCTTACCAAGAGGTCAGCATCGTACTGTTCAGGCACTCCAGCCAGAGTTGTGAGGCAAATAAACCTTCTCATTTTATAAGTTATCCAGCCTTCAGTATTTTGTTATAGTGTAACAAAATGGACTAACGTATCTAATGAGTTTGGGTAGGGGAGTTTTCAGACTTGACTGAGCTTGATGATTTGGTCACACAGATTGCTGGAAAGTGTAGCTATAAGCACATTCCACTGGAGAGTGGGCTTCAGGATACTAAGGTCAATTAGCAGAAGAAAGGCTGATGTAAGCAGTGAAAGCAGGTTTTGGACACTCAGGGCTTTCTGTTCTTTGTGACTTTCAATTTTGATTTGAGCCAATTTGATTTTTTAAAAAACTCATTGTACCTTTCTTCTCTTTCCCTCCTTTTTCTTTCTTCTTAGTGTTCCATACTTTTATTCCTACGTCCATCTAGTTTTCATTTTTCAAAACAAAGTTACATAGAGTTGAAGAAGTAGAGATATTTGTTAGAAAATTTTTTGTGTTTTCTACCTTCTTTTCTTGTGACCCCCTCTTTCCCAGAGGTGACCCCTTTAAACATTTATTGGCTTTGTGTGTATGTGTGTAGAGATATTTGCTATTACATTTATTGCTTTTTTTTTTCTCAGATTTCCCATTTGAGGCCTTGCTTGTGGGCCTTCTTTCCTTGCCCACCCTCCCCTCACACCTCTTTGCACACTTCTGAGGCCTTGTGCTTTCGCTTCCATCAGCATTCTCTGTTCTCATTATTGTGACTCACACAGCTCTCCTGGGGTGCTGGGCCCATGCAGTTATGATGCTTGTTTTTCTATATGGCCTTTCATCTTTTGTGGATTAACGACTTTTTTGTTTATCCTTGCTAGTTGTCTAAATCTTTCAAAAGTTTGTGTGCTTTTACCATCCTGCCTGGTCTCTTTGTCTATATCTTTAGACAATTTACCTTATATTCTATGATACTTGCTCATCTTATTTCTTAAACTTTTACAGCTTTTTTTTTTTATAGTGACAGGAGGGGAATTTTTGGGTAACATATTTTAAATTTTACCATCACATTTTAAATTTCCAAGAGCTTGTTTTAATTCTATGAATATTCACTTTTAGAATGATCTTGTTCTTGATTCACATTTGTGCTATTTTTTTCTTTTCTTTTTTAAATTAAAATCTGTTTATTAGCTTGTTTGCCACAGTTTGTTTGCCACAGTTTGTTTGTTTCTCACTACACAGGTCAAATTTTTAGTGATCCTCTTGTCTTATCTTTCTCAGAGCTGGAATTATAGGCATGTGCCATGCTGCACTCCTGGTTTTGGTGACCCACAGGACGGACCCAGGATTCTGGGCCAGCAGGCATATGGAACTTGGGGCCTTGTGTTTGCCAGACAGGCACTTAGACTTCTAGGCTATGTCCTCAGCCCTCTCTTTTCTAGTTCTTTGTTAGGTGTTTTTTTTTTTTTTTAGAAGGGGACATAATCACCTTTTCAAATACTTGTTGTATACTCTCTCCCAATGTATCTTCATCAAGCCTTTATCTTTCATTGTTTTTTATGAGCGATTTTTTTCAGTAGGTTGGATTTCCTTAGATCTCTGGTTATGCTAAAAATGGAAAACTAGAAGCTGATGGGCATCTCTGAGATTCTAGAAAGCTCCCAGGAATCTGTCAAGTTAATTATTTTTTTTTTTTTAAAGTTCATGTTGTTGATACATTTCTAGATATCCATAGTGACACCATTCATCGTAGGGAATGCGTAGCAGTACGTGGTATGTCTTGATTCATCTGGGTTTCCCATTCTCCTTCTCTTTGTTCATTCCTTTGCCTTCCTTACTTACAAAAGCTTTGTTTCCATGTTTTCCTTATGTTCTTGTTTCCCTTGCTTCTCTTCCTCCTTGCCCTTCCATGGTTCCCTTCCTATGTGAACATTTTCTTCCCCTTTGCTGATATCTATTAATCAGTGTGGTTCTTATGTTTTCAGTTTCTTACAGCAGAGAAATGAGAGAAACATGGCTGTCTGATTTATTTCATTTAAAATAAGGTCTCAGGGTGTATCTACATAGCTCGAGTTTATCTTTCTTTATGGCAGAATAGTATTCCACTATATAAGAATATCACGTCTTCTTTCTCCATTCATCCACTGTCTGTAAGTGAGCTTGCTGATGTGGGCTCTCGTGGGATAAAGCACAGTCCCTAGTGAAAGTGGTCCAGTGTCAGCAGAGGGTGAAGTCCAATGATCTGGGAGCTGAGAAAGAAGATTACAGGAAAGGTGTGGGCTGCTCGATTTCTCAGGTGTACCATTCCACTTTACCTTGCTCCTCCCCCCTTTCAACTTGTCCTCCTTCTCTAGCTTATTGGTTCATTTTGATTACTTGCATTTGATTTTCTCAAAGGGGTAAACTTCAGTTTTGCTGACAGCATGGGAATCAGGAATTTTAGACATTGTTAACAACCATTTACATATTCCTCCACTTCCACCTAGAGTTTTGCGGTTAACCTTGTGGTTTAAGTTCAGATGGTTAGCGTCTTTCCTTGCAATATTTAGGGAACTATCTTTCTTTGGTCTACCAAGTTGCTATAATTTGAAAAATTATTTATTTCTAGCTTTGGCTCCTCCCATTTGCCCTATCCTTATAGGTCTAGGCCCTGAGGAACTTCCTTTTATCATATTTTAGTGGAATTACATAAGGAAGTAATCAGATTTGGAAGTGTTCATACCCTCCTTAAGGGAGCTTCTGAGACCTAAAACAAAAGAACTACATCCATCCTTTCGCATAAAGACCTTTCCCTCTTTGAGGATGTGGGGTTCATTTGGCATTGGCTTGTCTGCAGACTAGCAAAGAATCAGGCTTTTATTCATGACTGTGTGGTTCCTTTGAAGCTCAGGCTACTGCTAGGGCCAAGGGAAAGGACAAAACAATAGGATCCTTTCCCAGAGCCTGACCACTTCCTGCTGTTTATTCAGTACTCCATCCTTTGCCTCTAAGCACTCTCAACTCCAGAGAGTTGCATGTCTCAGACACTGCACCTGGGTCAAACCGGTGGGTTCTGGTGGAAGGATTTCCCTAGGGATGAGACGGTCAGAACTTGTGCTATGTCCATATCACAATCTCTCATCTTTTAAGGTTCCCTCCGATAGGATGGGCTACTTTCAGAGACCAGAAATAGCTTAATGTATTATACCTTAAACAGTTTTGCTTTTAAGTACAGAGTTCTCATACCTGAGACTCAAGGAGTGAGTCACTCCTTTGTGTTCTACAAAAGTAAAACACTCAGGCAGTTATTTCTGACTGGGAGTTTCTTTGTTTATGAAGTCGTGGCTTTGTTCTCCTTGGGGAACGAATCTGACTATGGTTTTGGGTACATTTTAGGAGTTTAGAGAGCTTTTGGCCAAAAGAAAAGACGTTACCATGAAATTTGTTTCTATAAGACTTCAATGTGCTGATATTATCTCGCAGAAATTGACCAGATTTCATGGAATGTGAAGTCAATTGAAAGGTAGACTGTTGGATTCATTTCATGAATTCAAAGCATTCAGAGAAAAACCGTTTGCTCAGCCACGGTGATTGAGAAATTGAAGGCAGCTAGAGTGATAGGCCATGCTCGGTTATGTGCTGTTCTGATGCCAGTTTGGAGGAAAAGCTAGACTTTGTTGAGAGTGAACAGTGCAAACATTGATTGTGGATTGTTGGGTGGTGGAGCATTTCTTGACCACAAATAGATTCATTCTTGCCTCAGTGGCTGGGGAAGACAAACTTAAATTTTACTGTTTCAACAGAGCCCAGATTACCTTTTTTATTTCTAAAGAGTAAATATTTAAATAAGCTAGATAGAAAAATTGCCAATTTTCTCCTGTAGGCCATGGCTAGGAGTTAAAAGTGAGATTGAGGCAGAATTCAAGTCGAGAGAAAACATTGCTTACATTGTATATAATCCCTTTAAAGTACAGGCATTAGACTTTTTGATTTGCAATTGGCCAAGTTGAGTAAAGTTTTCTCTGAAAAGCCATTTTAAGATGAAAAATTAAGAATTTTCTTAAGCCCTGTGATTAGAGTGTAATATGTATTTATGGTCCCCCCAGGCACCACACAATAAAAATGGTTAAAACCTTTAGTCCTTTTAGTAGTTCACAGTTTTATTGCCAAAGTTATTTTGTAGATTTTATGCTTAAAGCAAGGTCAGTGTATTGCACTGTATAAATTATTCTAAGTAATTGCTCAGTTATTTTATAGCTTAGTCACAGGATTTTTTCATTATTAAACATAGCCTTTCCTTTAAAGTTAGGAGGGGAAGGGCACAATAAATCACAGAGCAGCCTGCCATTGCGTTTTCAGCTTTACCTGTGATAAGGGTTTAATAACAATCTGGCCCCAACACCAGTTCCTTCTCAATTACCTTTCCACCTGGGCATTAGTTCACACTGTTTATTAAAAACTCCCCTTGTAGTTTTTAAATGGAGTGTTTCAGATAAATTGCCCCTATGGACTTTAACTTCATTGCACTTCATTAAAGCTCGATTGTACAAAAGGTTACTTCAATTAAATCCCGAATGCGACCTTAAATCTGTATAGATTTTTTTTTTCAGAAAATGTGATAAAATTGTTCTGCCAATCCTCTGAGATTAACAAGGCAACATCCCTTTCAGTAACAAAAGTGCAAAAACTGTGCACCTGTTCTGAATTTTGCTGTGGCTATACATTTGGATTTCATAGAATCAGGAACCAATCCACAGATACTGGCTGGAGTTGTATATCAGGTTTCTGGGGAACAGACTGGCCATGTGAAGCTGGAGAGTTTGTGAAACCTTTTGTTCCACTTGAATGGATGTTGTAAGTTTGGTACTTTAGCAAAAACACTGTGTTTCTCACGTAACAGAAATATTTTCCTAAATAGATTGTGTCTTCCAACAGAGGAAATGATATAAAATTTTCTGAGCCTTTTCTCTCATGGCTACTCCAATCTGTAAAGAATAGCTTGTGGCAGTTAACCAGTTTCCACAGCAAATTCATGATAATTGGTGGCATTAATTACCCATCTTATAGCATGAGAATGCAGCCTCATTATCTTGAGGCAATGTGTAAATTGATGCTCATTAACATCATAACTCAATAGCTCAGCTTTATCTTTTTGAGGGTTTCAAATGACTGAGTGCAGCTAGTCTAGATTCATTTTCTGTTCTTTTTGAATGAGTGACATGCCAAAATTGTGTGATCTCACAACTAAAACCTAGACTGTATTTATAATTTTCTTTGATTGTAAGAATTCTTAAAATGCTATGTTTTTTTCATAAACATGGGTTAGGTTGAAAACTACTACCCCTTCCACTGGTGAATGAATCTAGGATTGTGTACATGGTAGGTAAATAGTCTACCCCTGAGCTATATCTCAAGCCTTATCTCACCCCTGGATCTTTATTTTGAGATGAGGTCCCACTGAGTTACCTAGATTGGTTTCACACTTCAGACATTCCTGCCGTAGCCTCCTGAATCCCTGGGATACAGCCAGGCACCAGTACACTGGGTTTAGATTGGGAAGGTTTTGATGGACCCTTTTATTATTCCTTTTTGAATATAAGTCATGCTCACTTTCTTTGTGCTTCAATATTATTCATACAGTTTCTTCCTGTATCTGAATTTTGTGGGTTTTTTTTGTTAAGATTTTCTGTTATTTTGCTTTTTACTTCAGCTGTATCTACTTTTTATAATCAAAAATAATACTAAGGGAGGGGCCCAGTGGGATGGCTCAATGGTCTAAAGCGCCTGCTTGGGAAAGTTTGTACGGCTTCAGGGACCTTGGTTCGATTCCCGGCACCACATGCTGTGCCAGCCCTGCCCTGGGACTTGGCTGAGCCGGCCATAAAAATAAAATAAATAAACAAACAAAAGTTCGGAAACAAGAAAAAAAAATAAAAAAAAATAATACTAAGGGATAAAAAAATAATCTGAACATTTAAATAACTCATCTATGTACTTAACAATATTTTCTGCATGTCATAGGATCTGTATTAGGCACGGAGAGAAGAGGTCATGTGATCTAAGGAAAGTGACATAGAAGTCTTCCTTTGAGACACATCTACATATTTTGAAGTAATATGTTTCAGTGAACAGTGAAAACTGGAGTGTAAATGAATTATTATGTGAAAGATGAGTGGACCACTGAATATAGCCAATTAACAATTTAGTCCATTGGGCTACTTACTGTGTTACTTCTTTGGATGCTCAGGAAATAATCAGAAAATGGTTATATTTTGATTTAAAGAAACCAAATGCTTTGAATTATTGACTAAATAGATTTGAATTAGAAGTGAGCTGAAGGCACTTTAGAATTCGAGTTTTGGTTGTTTTAATAGAATGCTTAGATATTGTAGGTGGTTAATATGTATCTGCTTAAAAAATAAGTGAGGAGAACTTTATGAAAAAATTGAAAGAAATGATCAATTCCAAGAGACAGTGCTGGTTGTGAGTACCTCGGACGCAGGGGCTTCAGTCCTCACTGTTAACTCTGTGAAGCTACAAAGCTAATTTTAGTTTTATGATTTGGAAAATGAGCATCATAATTCTTTTTGATGTGACTTAGTCAGAGTATGACTGGATCATGAAGATTCAAGGTAGGCTATTGGAGTGGTCATGAGTCATAATCATGCAGATGAAAGTTTTAACAAATATAAAGCAGAAATTTTAAGGTCGTAAATATGGCTTTTGAGGTCATAGAGTTATAATGGAGGACAGGACCCTGGATAGCTCCCTGATCTATAGCAGTTGTCATTGTAAGAAAACTTTCTACAAAATTATCTTTCTTTCTTTCTTTCTTTATTTTATTTATTTATTTTTTGTCTTTTTGAGACAGGGTCTCGCTATGCAGTTGAGGCTGGCCTTGAGCTCACTTTTATAGCCCAGGCTGGTCTTGAACTCGCACCAATCCTCAGCCTCCCGAGTGCTGGGATTACAGGCGTGAGCCACCACGCCTGGCTTTTTTTAAAAAAAATTAGATTTTATGATTTTCTGTCTGGTGTCTCCCCCAGATAAAATTCTCTAGCTTGGTCATTGTGCATGTAAGAGTTTGGGGAAAAGAGTACATTAGTGGCATGATGAGTTGTAGGAATCAACTCTGGCTAGGTTAAGTAGAAAGTTCAAATACAATTATATTCACTAGAAGTATATTTAAAAGAATCAATCTGAAGTCAGGAGAATTATCAGAACGTATATGGGAGCCAAGGGAAGCTTTGCACTTGCGCACAGAGCCATTAGCACCATTACTAATGGACAGTTACTAAGTGGATGCTACCGTGCTTTGATTTGATTGTACTGTTACAATGACTTTATATCATCGTACCATCCACAGAACCTCTGCATTAGTTTTTCAAGCTCCTAGGTAAGGTCAGAGATCTGATTCTCAAGCTTATGTCATGCACATCCACTCTAGTTTCCTGGGAGTAGAGAGATGAAATATATGCTTGTATTGGTCAGGGTTTTACTTAGAGGAACAGAATAGATATAAGGAATGGATATTAACATAAAATATACAATGTATAAGGAATTATAAGATTGGCTTACCATAGTCAGCCACAGAGTCAGATGAGCAAGCATGAACAGGGTGTCTGCACGCTCCGGACTGAAGAATTCAATCCCGAGGTATGGACTTCACTGCAGCACTCTGTGTAAGTCTCTGTTGGCTGATAGGACTGCGATGGAAGACTGAAGTGTCTGTAATGGACACTGAAGAGTCTGCCCTAGATGGCAAAAGATCCAAGCTGGAGGCCAAAGAGCCTGCGTTGAAAGCCAGACAATGAAGTCCAGTCTGAATGCTAAGACTGAAGCTTCTCCGACGACGTGAATGAAGTGTTGACTCCTTCAGCCCTTTAAAAAGTCTTTTCATACTCAGTCATTCTGACATGGGCCTATTGCGCCCTAGGGTGGAACCAACCGTATCCCAGGATGGGCCCTTGATCCTGCTCTAGGGAGAAAGCCACTCATATCCTAGGCAGGCCTTGGTCACGCTCCAGGGAGGAACCAACTACAATACTTTTCATTTGGTTTCTGTAATGTTCTGCAGTAGCGAAGGTGGAAATTAAAAAAAAAAAAAAAAAAAGCTATCTTTGCTCTGAACCTCAGGATTCTCACTCTTTGAAAAACTTGGCCGTCTTCTGGGCTGGACTTGGCATTTGGTTTTATTTCATCCCACCCACCTACCAGCTTGTGAGAGTTGTAGCAGAAGTTTTACAAATACCCAGTAGTGATATACTGGTTTAATGCTTCCTTCTTCTTTCCAGGTTTCTGGTTTGACTTAGATTTGTAATCCTTAGTATTACTTATTTTATCAATACTTTTTGTGAGATTTCAAATTTTTTTATTTAACAATTTAACATGTTTACTTATTTCAATGTGCTTATCTGATGAAATATTCAGAAACAGGAGTGAAGACTGATGATTTGCAATTTCCTCATTAAAAATAAAAGGGTACTCGTATTGAAACTGAAAAGGTTTCCCAAAATAACAAGGGGAGGAAATATACTTAAACATGTCCGCATAGTGAATTTATAGTGCTAAATTTTACTTATCAGTGCTCAAAGGACAGATTCACATAGAGACATTATGTCATAATTTATTTGGATTATTTATGGTGAACCTGATATTTTTTCAATTTAAGCATGTCTTTTGAGAATAATATTCTGACAGTACACAAACTGGTGAAATAGAAGAATCAGATGGTTGAAATCTGAATACAACAACCATATCAACCCAATGATACATGCTGGAGGTTCATGCCATGGCAGTGCCAGCTTCTGGCTTCCTCTCAGCTGTAGTTAGACTCTGCATCACAAAGAAACTCTTACGGGTGCATTTGTGTAGTGAGAGCCTCACTAAAGTCAAGACAGACACCATGTTTTTTACTTCTGTAAAGTACTAGAATTAAAGTTTGCTACTATTCATTAATCTTAAAGACCTAGTTCATAGAATATGTGGAAAAGGGAAAACACAACACAGCTTGTAGCCAAATTTGTATGGATCAGCTTTCATACTTTTGGGGGTGCCCTTCACCTCCACTTCTAATTCTTGCATTGGGTGTGTAAGCTCATGATTTCTTATGCAACCCTGAGGTTGCCATGCTATCGTTCTTCTTCTATTTCTTTTCTAAGGGATTTTGGAGTCCTATGGTAAGGCTGTTAAAAATATTTACAAGTTTTGAGTAGGATGGACTGATGCTAACTGTTACAATGCATCAGTGTTGATATAGAACAAAACTTCCAAAATTTTTCTATTTGCATGATATGATCAGCTTGAATCATATGGAAATGTAATATTATATTATACTACTGAAGCTTTCATCAGTCAAATAAAGACCCTTTCCATGTAATATGGCTAATAATGTTTGATTTAAACAATGGAGATGGGGTCTTAGAATTTCACATAAATATCTTGTTTATGTAATTGAAAGTTATCCTTATAAAACTCTAATATTTAAAAAACTTAACTAGCCTGAATGGAAAGCATTAAAAGTATATTACTTATCTTAGAAATAATGGCACAGAAAAAAATATAAAGACTAATCAAGTCCATGTTCCCACCACATAAATTTTACTGTTTTTACATGAAAGATATTGAGAACAATTTAGTATTTATAAAATAGAACTGTGGTGCTCTGCACAGTATTATTGCTCTGTGCTGCATGATGAAATATACTCAGAGAACCTTGTGGAGTATGGGAATTGTTCAGAACTTTCTCTACCTGGTTCTAGGAAATATGGAAAGAAAAGCAAATCAAAATATTAGAGGTAATTGTGGGTTAACATGTTAGCATTGCTACAGTTTCTTGATTAAGTTACTGCATTACTACTTATGAAATTTTAAAACCTTTCCTGCCAAGTTAATATATCATGACTTTTTTCTCATATTCCTATCAACTTATTTTCTCATGGATACATGATGTTTTTCTACAGCAGCACTAATTCATAACCAGTCTCCTACAGTTAAACATTTAGATTGTTCTAATATTTAGCTATTTAAACAAATACTATAGTGAACACTTTTATACATAAAGTAGCTTATATCTTAATTAATTTAAGAAGAGTTTATAAATCACGGTTGTGTTGGCACTTAGGATTAAAAAGTGAACAGTCTTTGCTCTTATAAAAATTACATTTCAGTAGGTGGAGACTGACAGTAGACATAAAAACAGTAAATTATATAGCTTACTTGATAATGATAAGTGAGAAAAAGCCTAACAGTAGTTCCCTACAATAAATTTCTGGAAAACTGCTGAGATGTAGATCTGTAATCCTTCCCACAAACACTATGCATGGCCATGATTTTTACCAAATATATCTACATATCTCTTCTTCTTCTTGAAAGCATGAGTTTCTAAATAAAAAAACAATCAGTTATTGTTTTAGTGTGAATTTTTCTTTCTGGTGATCTCTAAACACAATATATTCTTTGTATATCTAGGTAAAGAGCAATTATGCCTTTTGGACCATACTACAGAGTGTGGGATGCTTGTACTAGCTTCCTAGGATAGTCACAGTGAAGTGTCCCACACTGGGAAGCTTGTAGAAACAGAATCTTAAACCATCTTATCCTATACAGGACAGAGTTAGGAAAACTATTGTTGTCAGGGTCATACTGCCTCTGAGACTTGAGGGGATAATTCTTTGCCTCTGCCTAGCTGCTAGCACTTCTCTAACAATCTCTTAGGCATTGGTTGGCTTTTAGAGCTATCCAACTGTCCTAGTCATGTTTTTTTTTTTTCCTGCATTTAAAACAGGGTGTACAGGGTCTCATTAGGTAGATCAGACTCAGTGATTCGCCTGTTTTCAGCCTCCCTGGTGCTGGGATTACAGGCATGCGCCAGCACACCTGGACTCTGTTGCCAGATCAGCACACCCAAGGGGTGGGGCCAGCATGGCATGCTGGAGGACTCGCTTCTTCTGCCCTGGATACCACCTCCCAGTGACAAGCCAGCTCTACCTTTTCCATAATTCAGTCACCCCCAAAGCCCCACCTATGATACCATGAGGCTCTGGGGGAACAGCATGGTATAAATCCTAACACTGATCTTCCATCTTCGCTTGGTATTTTCTTTGACTGTATGTCTCTTTTGTTTTGTTCACATTCCCCTTTTTCATAAGGAATAGTCATATTGGACTAGGTTCCATCCTCAGGATCTCCTTTCAATTTGATTATCTATAAAGACAATATTTCCAAATAAGGTTGTAGTCATAAGCAGTCAATGTTGGGACTTTGCCTTCATTTTAGGGTCATACAATTTGAGTATAACTGTACTTGTGCCTCTTTCCTTATTTTTTTCACATCTTTGTTTCACACTAGTCAATGATGAAGGAGAAATATAATTTATTTTCTGAACTTGTGCATGTACTACCTGATTCCCAATGACCAGCTTCTAAATTTAGACCTGAGAGTAAAGTGGGATTTTTACCTCATAATCCTGTCTAGGTGCAACCAAGGTCAAGTGTGTGGTTATAAAAAGGACTTAGGTCACAGTGAAGGTTTAGAATATATACTGAAATGAAAAGGAATGTCATGGAAAGGTGGGAGACTTACTTTGCACCTTTATTCATGAGGAGGTGAAATAGAAAGCCTGAGAGAAACCAACTCTTCTTCTTCCAGATTTTGTAAGAGAAAAGAATAAAAGAGCCTTTTGAAAGGAACTCTTCAGGATGCTATATAAAGATTTTGGCGGGAGCAACAGATACGCTTGGATTTATATGTTGAGGAAAAGCTACTCATCCAATATGGCCTATCCAATAACACAGGCTGACTACTTTTTTTTTCTTAGTAATGCATAATGCAGTAGAGATAAAAAGAGATGAAATTGTTCATTCTGGGATCTGTATCCTCACGTAGAGGAAGACTTGCAAGGGACGGTCCCTCTTCTGTAGCGTTCAGAAGAGAAAAGATTGGTTTTTAAGATTCTTTTGTTTAATATGTGTAATTCTTTTTTTTTTTTTTTTTTTTTTTTT
>PVJA010035099.1:0-22080 GCA_004027025.1 Myocastor coypus
AAAAAAAAAAAAAAAAAAAAAAAAAAAAAAAAAAAAAAACCAGAAACACTAAATCTACGAGAAGAGAAAGTAGATAGAAATCCTGAAGATGTAGGGGTAAGCAGAGAATTTATGAACAAAAACAAAACTGTAAGATAAATAAAGAATCAGTAACTGGGATCTCATCTTATTGAAAAGATTTTGCACATCAAAAGAAATCACCAGGGGCCAGCCAGATAGCTCAGCAGATTAAAGTGCCTGCTTAGGCAGAGCCCAGTGGCTGGGGTTTGATCCCCGGAGTGCTGTGCCAGCCTTGCACCCGCCATGACTGAGACTAGGAGAGGTGGCACATGCCTGTAATCCCAGAACATGGGAAGTTGAAAACAACAGGATCTGTGTAGTGAGTCCCTGTAGACCCTGTCTTAAGTACATTAAAAAAAAAGAAAAGAAGAAAAGAGATTTAAAAAAAGAAAAGAAAAAAATCACTTAATAGAGCAAAAAGAAAACCTATGACTTTGAGGAAAAAATTAGCCAACTGTCCCTCAGTCAAAAGATTTCTATCTAGAATACATACAAATTTTTAAAAAATCAGGTCCCAAAAATTCAGAGACTCAATCCAAAATTGGGCATCTGAGTTGAATACACACCTTCCAGATGAAGAAATATGAATCACAAATAAATATATGGAAAAATGTTCAACATCATTGGTCATTCGAGAGATACAAATTAAAGCAACACTGAGATTTCATCTCATCTCAAAAAGAATGGCTCTCATCAAGAAGTTAATTAATAACAAATGCTAGAGAGGCTGTGGGTAAAAGGTACCCTTCTCCACTGTTGGTGGGACTGTAGACTGGTGCAAGCACTATGGAAATCAGTGCGGAGATTTCTCAAAAACTAGGATTAGAGGTTCCCTTCAACTCAGCTATTCCCCTTCTGGGTATTTTTCCAGAAGAACTGAAAACATCATACCATGGAGATATATATGTGCACCCATGGTTATAACAACACAATTTGTCATATTTAAATTTTGGAAACAATCCAAATGCCTATCAACTGAGGAAAAGATTTAAAACAAGACGTGGTCTTTTTACACAATGGAATATTACTTAGCTATAAAGAAAGATAAACTTGAGGCTTTTGCAGGTAACTGGATGCAACTACAGGTCATATTCATAGATGAAATAAATAAGACTCACATGAGTAAATATCATATTGTCTACCTAGTGTAAGAAATTTGAAAAGGTAAATAAAATAAAAAAGGTACAATACATATTGTGAAAGGATGAGGGAAAGGAGAAAAGAAAGAAGGGTATATTAGTATAATTATATTAGCTATCATATATGTATATATGCATATTTATATATGCTACTAATTTTTATTGGTTTATTGAACAGTTAATGTTTAATGTTTTCACTTAATTTTGTATGTCTATGTTTGGTAATATGAGCAACTACTTGGAAGTGAACAATATGCAATATAACAACCATTGCTGATTTCCTATCATCTTGTTTTTTTTTTTTTTTTTTTTTGTCTTTTTGAGACAGGGTCTCACTATGCAGTTCAGGCTGGCCTTGAGCTCACTTTTGTAACCCAGGCTGGTCTCGAACTCACACCAATCCTCCTGCCTCAGCCTCCCGAGTGCTGGGATTACAGGTGTGAGCCACCACGCCCGGCTCATCTTGTTTTGAATTCTGTCATTTTAGTGTTCTTTTTTATTTTTATAGTCTTTAAAATAAAAAACATAAAAAGCAAAATTCACTGTTCATATAATTACATGTACAGCAATAACAGATGCAAAAGATTTTAGACTTGCCTTCACCTTTAGCTCCAGGGAATACACCCTGGAAGATTGCTTTAAAAATATTCTATCTATCTATCTATCTATCTATCTATCTATCTATCTCTATTTCTGTCTCTTTCTAGCTATCTCTATCACATCTATCTGTCTATCTATCTATCTATCTATCTCTCTATCTATCTATCTATCTCCCTCCCTCCATCCATCCATCCAACCAATTTGTGGTGCCAGTGCATTGTGATACTCCTAGGCTAGCCTCAAGCCTCTGAGTTCACATGCTCCTCCATCCCTAGCCTCTTGAATACCTGGGACTACAGGCATACATGACTATGGCTGGCTCTTTTGACATTTTTTGTAAATTGGAATTTGTCTTTTTTTCCCCCTTAACAGTGAAGTACACTTTTTACAGAGCTGGTTCATTGTAAGTAATCAAGCGAATCTAGACTGACTGCGGCCCAAGGGCAGCTCCTACACTTGCAGAAAGCCATCACAAATGCTTTGGAAGAAGCGGGTGCAGTTACAAATAAATACTTCATTCTTCTAAGTAAGATCATTTTGATAGAATCTTATTTTAGAAAAGCAGGGCACAGGTCAGTATGTGCCAGCAACGTGTTCTTAGAATAGAAATCTGTCGGGGAGTGAAAAGGAAGTCTCTAGAAACATTCTTTGGAAAGTGCTCCTTCAATTTTGGGTTCCATTGCTCTGTATAATCTCCAGCCATGCACACAAACAGCTGACGTGAAAAATGACTTCCCTTGTATACATGTCTGCTTCCACACTGGTCTACATGATACGCCCTATCTTCCTGGACCAACAGGAAATGGAGGTCAGGGGTAGGGGCTGTGGCACAAAGGCTGTGCCCTGTAGGTTACTTAATGCCGGTGCCTTCTTCATCCACCCTCGCCCCCATGCAGATGCGGACACAAGTGATTAAAAGACAAGGGGAACAGCAAGTCCATCTCAGCAAATGCCTTTCATTCACACCCGGAAGGAAGGCAAGAGGCAGTGGCCCTGAGACTCCCAAGTGATCTCTGACCTCTGACCTCGGACCTCTGCTTACAGGGTTGCTGGGTGGTTTTCAGCATCATCCCACAGAGCTGTTGTGGCTGCCTGTGGCCGAGTCAGGGTTCACTGCCTAACAGCCTCCCCAGAGCCAGGACACCAGGGTCCAGTTCTCTGGTGACCTTCTTCCTTTTGACTATTAGGTTTCTAAGTCCGTCTTTCTGGTTTTGTAGCAAAGTCAACTTTTGCCATGACTTGCAGCTAAACTCGAATATTCTGGGAGCATCTACTGCAGCAGCAGCACTGTGGTCACCAGTATCCTCATACCCCTTTGACTCTGGTCCTGAAATGACAGCACTATGACATCAGATGTGCACTCTTTTTTTTTTTTTTTTTGTCTTTTTGAGACAGGGTCTCACTGCAGTTCAGGCTGGCCTTGAGCTCACTTTGTAGCCCAGGCTGATCTCGAACTTGCACCGATTCTCCTTCCTCAGCCTTCCAAGTGCTGGGATTACAGGCGTGAGCCACCACACCCGGCTCGAGATGTGCACTCTTGTGCGTGATTTGCAACAACTCACTAAATTAAATGTATGAGAAAGGGAATGAAAAGCATCTAATCACTATTCTACACTGAATATTACCTAAAATAAAGATTTTCTTGTGACCCATGTATGTACATAGACAAAACTATGGCAGTGTTTTTTATGTATTTTGTACAAGATGTACAGGGTCTCACTATGCAGCTTGGATTTGTAGTGATCCTCCTGTGTTCAGCCTCTCAAGTGCTGGGATTACAGGTGCACACCACCATGCCCAGTCTCAATGGCTGGCTCAGCATGCCCCAGGGGCAGGCTTAGTATAACACGCTGAGGATTGAACCCTGGCCCCTGCACTCTGCCTAAGCAGGCATGTTACTCCACTGAGCTATCTGACTGGTCTTTATGACAATATTATTTATTTATTTAATTATTCATTTGTCTTTTTGAGACAGGGTCTCACTATACAATTCAGGTTGGCCTTGAGCTCACTTTTGTAGCCCAGGCTGGTCTCAAACTCACACCAATCCTCCTGTCTCAGCCTCCCAAGTGCTGGGATTACAGGTGTGTACCACCACGCCCGGCTTATGACAGTATTTTTTAGAATGATCTAATCCCAATTCTATCTATCTATCTATCTATCTATCTATCCATCCATTCATCCAATATTTCAAATGAAGTGAATGATTGGTTCATTCAGTGAATGGCTGGCTCAACCAATGAAGGGCTGGTTATGCTGGATGCTAGGTTACACTGTCTATGTCCTTATATCCAGCTAAACTAACCCACAATTTCCCAAATACACTGGTTAAAGAGACCAAGTAAGCCCTTCACTAGCAATTACCCCAACAATGAGGCCACGGCAGAATTCTTACCCATATGCTTTTATCTCTCTTCTAAATGGGTCCTGCTAAGGTGCCTGGCCTGGCCTTGGACATGCAATCCTCCTGCCTCAGCTTTCCAAACAGTAGGGAGTACAGGTGTGAGCCTCCATGCCTGGCCTACTACATGCTTTTGGTGTGTGTGTGTGTGTGTGTGTGTGCGCGTGTGCGTGTGTGTGTGTGTGTGTGTGCGCGTGTGCATGTGTGTGTGTGTGCGTGTGCGTGTGCATGTGTGTGTGTGTGTGTGTGTGTGTGTTCGTGCTTTAGTTTGGGAGAAAGAGGGAAAGCAAAGATGTCAGGAGGCTCAGAGCCCTACACTGCAGAGCAGACTTTAAATATGAAGTGATTCTTGTGCCCTCATTACAAATATTAACAATAAAAGACTGTCTCGGAACACTTGGAGATGTTAGAAGCATTTATAACCTTTCCACGAACAATTTTGTGACTTTCATTCTAAATGACTATACAAACAAATCGCTCAATAGATTGCAGAAAGTGGGGCGCAAAATGACCAGCAGGCACATGATATCATGCACAATAAGAGGAAACAGGACCAAAATTCAATTTGTCACTTGGTCAGAGTACAGAATTCCTAATTAACTTAGAAGGCTGTGTGAAATGTACTGGGCAGGATGAAAAGCAACTGCGCATGCATATGGAATGGGGAAGCTCCCTCGCAAATTACTGTCCCTAAATTGGAGCTGTGGTCCAGTTCAGAGGTGGTCCATGGGAGCATCAAAGAAGATTTAACTTATTTATTTTTAAAGATGTGCTATGCCCATTTAATGGAAGGAGGTTTCAAAAGCAGCCAGAAGGAGTTAACAGACCCAAGACTGGATCAACAGGTCACATCCTGCTCGGCCTCAGCGATGGCATCATTGGTCCAATGCCTTCACTACTTTTGCCTTTGCATCCCTTGTCATGCTGCCACCTTCAGAACTTCTCTATGGCAAGAGTACAAAAATGTCTACAGTACTTGAAATTTCTCTTTAAAGCAGTAGTTTGAAAGTATTGATCTGGGCCAGGTGTGGTGGTTCACACCTGTAACCTCAGCACTCAGAAGTGTGAGGCAGGAGGATTGATGTGAGTCCAGGGCTGCCTGGGCTACATAGTGAGACCCTGGAGAGGAGGAGAGAGAGAGAGCAAGAGAGAGCAAGACAGAGACAGAAAGACAGAGAAAGAAAAAGGAATTCATCTAATTGGCAAAGGGAAAAGTGCCTTCTTCCCCTGCACCTCAGGACCACTGATCCTTAGGGACAAGAAGCTTTGGAACAAATTTACCATGCTAAGGTAGAGACCTCTGGTTCATGTTAGACAACCTGAAGCCCAGTGGAAATCTGCCTGCTTTCTCCAACTAGGGTGAAGGGACTTTAATTTGGGAGCTCATAAAGAAAACTCTTCCTTCCACAGTCAGGGCTTGCCACGGACTTTGCAGTAAGTCTGGCCCCATGCCCTGCAGGCTTGAGCAACTTGCAACTGGGGAAAGGGGCGCCCAGGGACTATGGCTGCATGGTGTGCAGGGAATGTGGGGAATGCAGAATGCTGTTCTGTGTTCTTTTTCGCTCTCACTTGTTTATACTTGCTTAAGTAACCTATGTTTACTCTTCAGTTGGAGGTGAGGTTACTTAACCTTGGCATCATACTGACAGCAAAGACTTATAAAATAAATGAAGGGCCAGATGGATAGTTCAGCAGATTAAAGTGTCTGCTTAGGAAGACGCAAGGACCAAGCTTCGAACCCTGGCATGCTGTGATGGCCCAGGGTGGGCTGGGACAGTAATTGAGACTGGGCATGGTGGCGCATAAGTGTAATCCCGGTGCTTGGGAGGCTGAAAACAGGAGGATCACTAGAAGTCCAGCCTGCATAGTGAGACCCTGTAGACCCTGTACTAAATACATAAAAAGGAAAATAATAACAAAATAAAAGAAAAGAATCTGATATCATGCACTCCTTGCAGCCATCAGCTCTTTACCTTCCTCTCCACACAAACAGCTTTGAAGCAGTGAAGTCATGAGTGTTGTTTCTTCTCTTTTATCCCAGGATCACTTATTCTGATCCTTGGTCACTGAATGAAAGGACCAAATGACAAAGGAAAAAAAAAGACTTGCTTTGAATAAGGGTTTCCTTTTCCACTCCTGGCTTTAATTATGAGGCAAATACTTCTTTTTAGTAAAAAGAAAACTTTGGTGACAACATTAATTGCAGGTCAAAGAATGGTAACATTTTTAACCCATCTTTTAGAATTTGTGGAAGCATGTTATTAAAATCTTTACAGCTGAAGGTTATGAAGGGTCAGACAGCTACACATGGAGCTAGACAAATGTTACAGAAACACCTGATTGGTGACTAACTTGTGAAAACTGTGGTCCACTTGTTTGGAGCTATACATGAAATGAGCATGCATGGTAAGTACAGAAATTCCTGGATGGTGAGCCATCTGGGTAAAAGGTTTTAGGCTGAGTATTGCTTCAGGACATTCTTACTACAAGAAGCAGGTCCTAGAGACTGTTCTCTCCTTGAACAGAATTCAGCCTAGAGATGCAATTCAGAGATACAATAGCATGCAGGAGACCCTAGTTTTGATCCCCAGTGTGACAGAAAGGGTAAGAGAGGGAGCCTATGAATTTAAGGACACAACTTTTCTAGTAGGTTATGCAGCACGCACTCTCACAAGGAAAGAAAACCTAAGCCTCTTTGTTAGGTGACCTCATGAACAGATGCTTAACGTGTCTGAGATTTAAGCAACACAGACTCTCAGTCGTGCTGAGTCCTAGACGTACAGCAAGACTTGTTGTTGCCTTGAGAAGCAGAGCTGGAGGAGCAGTGTGGATTGTTTTGCAGATGGTTCTCAGCACATGCCTCCTGGAGCACTGCATCAGGATGAGTGAGCGGTGTATGAACCTGCAGGCTCAGGGTCGTGCTCCCTGCTCTGGGCCCACTGAGGAACCTACACATCTACAGTTTTAAAAGGCATTGTATTTCGTTCTTTATTTTACATTGCCAGGGTATAGTACTTGACACCCACGGCTTAGAGGAAGTGAGACTGAGTTTGGCTCACAGTTCAGGGATTCAGTTCATTGTCCACTGGCCCCTGAAGCAGAAACATCAAAGTGAGAGGGCGTGGCAGAGCGAAACTGCTTCCCTCTGGGCGCAGACAGTGAGGGAGGAGCCAGGAACACAGTGCAGCCTCCTAGGCCACGCCCCCAGAGTTGCACGTCACCAGAGCAAGCTCCACCTCCTAACAGCACATTCACCGGATACCTGTCCGAAGATTACTGTTACCATGATCTATTCACCTTCCAGAAGTCGCACTCTGCACACACGAGACTTTGTGACCTTTTAAACCCAAGCCATAATATCTATGCGCCAAGTTTCAAGGGTCCTCCCATTTTTCAACAAAGAAATTATAGCTCAAGGTTATCCAAGATTAGAGTTGTGAAGCTGGGCAGAACGCAATCCAGTAATCAAAATATCACGCTGCTGCACTGTGATGTAACGTTTACTAAGCACTAGGCTTCAGATAAGGACAATGAACATTCATTTATTTCACGATGCCACAGGGTCTCTCTCCCACATGCGCTAAGCCAACGCACATTGCCACTCTCCCAATGGACTACCCAGTGGACATGTCAAAGGCTTCTGACACTGGGGCTACAGCCTTCAGAGGTTCTCCTTGGTGCAGAAGTGTTGCTCAACAAGACAGAAAAGGTGAAGAGAAAGGAAACAAGATCCTCAGTCTAAGCATAGCATCTCCAATTCTGTTTTTCCTCACCCTATCCCTCAGGATCTCCTCCCTTTTGGGGCTCTGGTATCCATTTATATCCTGCCCTACTCCCCATCACTCATGGGAAGGAATCCCAGCACTCACCCGTGTTTGGTTCCTAGGTGCAGGACCCAGACTTGGAGCAGACTGGTAATCTCATAGAGGTCAGAAAGTAAGTGGGGTTAGCTAGCAGGGTTGGGCCCGGCACCCTGGGGCAGGCTGGGACTCCCCCACAATGAAGTTCCCCAGCCAGAGAACTGACTGCCTTGGATCTGGGACAGGAAGGAAACCCGAGGCAGCACTTCAGAGGCTGTGGGAGGGGCCCAGGCTTTGTTCCCTGGCTCCTCTGGCTTCCTACCCAGAATCAGCAAAGGCTCCCAGGCTTGCTTAGGCCGGGATTATGCCAGACTCCAGAGAAGCTGCCAGAAAACTGCTATGTTGGAAAGCTTTAAAAAACAAGCAAACAGACAAAAACCCCATAAACAATCAGCTTTTATTTTTTGCCTCAAGTAGGGGAAAGGAAGTGGACTGGCCTTAAATTGTCAACCTTTTATGTTAGCATCCAAGAACATTTGAGAAAGAAGCAATTTAGACAAACGACAGTCACTATTTCAATCATGAGTAACCCTTTGAGTAGAATAAGTTTGCATTATGAAAACACACAATAATTTACCTATTTTAAAAATCATTTTTCCCTTGGACCACTACGAACGGCATCGGGTAGCTCTGTGCGTGCTATGCAGAAGGTCCTGCAGGTGAAGACGTGTGCACAAGCCCTATATCAGAGGCTCAGCCTGAGAGGCAAAGGAGGCTCAGGGAGCCAAGGGGAAAGAGAAAGCATTCAGAGTTTCCAAGATGTAACAACAAGCATAAAGTTCTCAACAACTCAAACCTGAAACCCCTCATCATCTCTAATCCAGGCTAGGCCTACTCTTTAGACCAAAAGAACAAAGCTGGATGAAAGGTCAGCTTAAAAATGCTGCACACCCTATGTAAGCGTGAACATCAGCAACGCAGGGCAACTGTGAAGGTCAGACACATTGGTTAAGACCTTGCAGAATGGCTCTGCAAAACTCACCATTTTCTTAAAAGGCATATTATGCTATCATCGCCACTCACCATTAAGTGTTTTTATACTATTTTTACTTTTCAAAAATCATTTTTAGGGGCTGGACCGATAGCTCAGGGACATAAGTGCTTGCCTGGCAAGTGCAAGGTCCTGAGTTTGATCCTGGTTCCGCAAAAAAATCATTTTTAAAATTTCCAGGAATTTTGGGACACATAAGACAAAACTTCATAATTAAGAAGAAGGTAATAGGATTGGTGATATAGCTCAGGAGGCACAAGTACCTGCTGGGCAAGCACAAGATCCTGAATTTGATTCCTAATACCAAAAATAAATAAATAAATAATATAATATAATAAAATAAAGTATTCTATTTTTCAGATGATGGGTTTACAGGAAGCAAATGGGAAACCATTAAATTTAATTTAAACTTTATTTATTTATTTGTTTATGGCTCAGCCTGCCCTGGGAGTGGGACTGGCACAGCATGTGGTGCCTGGGATCCAGCTGAGGTCCCTGGGGTTGCCTAAGCTTGCCTAAGCTGGCACTTTAGATTGCTGAGCTATCTCACTGGACCATTAAATTTAAATTAAAAGGTGGGTGAATTTTAGACACACAAAATCAAAATAACAAGTATCACAATCATGGAAATATACTGAAATGAAATCAAAACATAACTATAAAATAAATAATAACAGGGGCTGGGGAGATAACTCAGAAGCCTAAGTGCCTGCCTGGCAAGTGTAAGGACTTGGGTTCAGTCCCCTGTACTACATGCCATGCCAGCCCTGCACTGAGCTGGGCATGGAAACCAGGTGTAGTAGTACATGCTTGTAATTCCAGCACTGGAGAGACTGACCCAGGAAGATCACTTTGAGTTTGACCTGAGGGGTGAAATCCTGTACCAAATAAATAAATGCATGAATAAATAAATATTATTATTTTTTAATGTATTTAGCACAGGGTCTACAGGTCTCACTACACAGTTGGACTTGTAGTGATTCTCCTGTTTTTTAGCCTCTCAAGTGCTGGGTTTACAGGTGTGTGCAGCCACGCCCAGCCTCAATGGTTATCTCAGTGTACCCTGGGGGCTGGGCCAGCACAGCACCCAGAGATTGAACCCTGGCAGCTGTACTCTGCCTAAGCAGGCACTTTAGTCTGCCGAGCTATCTGGCCAGCCCTATAAATGATATTTTTTAAAAATTAAATAATAATAAGAAGAAATACTATGAGAAAAATGTTTGACCAATTTAAAGAAAGAGGCACATTTTTGTTAGGAATGTAAAAAGTAAGTGAATAAATGCATAGACAGTGCCGAAGACTTGGTGGTAAATATTACAAATTTTTATATGAACATTTTTTTCCAAAAAACCTGTAAATTTAACAAAATTTCCAAAGTTTTTCTGAAAGACCAAGCAGGCAAAAATAACCTAGAAATTTTCTCAGAAGAGTATTACATGTTATGACACCAGAGCAGAAAAGCTGGCACCAGGACACTGGTCCAGGAGTGAAACCCAGACATAACCCTAATAGAGCCCAAGGCACCCAGATAAAAAGGATGGCAGCAATTAGCAACCCCACTGAAAAAATGAGCCAAGAGCCGTCTCTCCCAGTCTCCTATGAAATAAATTCCACATGAATTTAAGACCTTGACAACAAAAATTTCATGAGACGATAAAATACCTGTGACATAGGGAAAAAGATGACTTTTCTATCTTATGGAAAAAAGGGAAGCAAAGTTTCATAAGATGACAGATGAATACCAATAGTTAATGCATTGCATATTATGATCTTTAAAGTAGTTACACAAAGTAAAGATATAGACTGTGGTGGTTTGTGTCTAGTTGTCCCCCCAAAGCCTTAGGCAGTCATGGGGCAGGACTTCTAGCGTTTGAGATTAATTCAACAAAATCCACTCAGATTTTGGGTGTTAGTACTGCTGGGATTATGGATGTGAGTACGTGTACCAGCCTGGGATGGAGAGCCTGAATGCAGTTTAACAGAAACAGACTTGCTCTCTGTAGCCTTTGTTGCTGTTCTGCTCCATTTTCCTTTCTTGCTCTTTGCCACCACCATGAACGGCTGCCCTCTGCCATGTGCCGCTCTGCACTGGAGCCAGCTGAATATGACTGAAACTTCCAGTAACTATGAGCTAAATAAACCTTTCCTTCCTTCAATTTGGGTGCTGGGTATTTGTCGCAGCAACAAGAGTAGAGTAACAGACATGGGAATAAAAAAATTGTCTAATTAAAGACCTGGGGATATAGCTCAGTGGCATAAGTGCCTGCCTGGCATGTGCAAGGTCCTTAGTTTCATCCCTGGTACTGAAAAGAAAAAAATCTCAAATTGATATTAGCATTAACCTTGTTTTCTTATGAACTAAGACATGCTAATACTATAGCTAACTTCAATGTTTTCTGTTTTCCCTTTCTTCCTTTCCCTTTTCCCCCAGAAAAGACTTTGTAAACTAAAGAACATAAAAGAAGTAGAAGGAATGGAGTAAGAGGGTCCACCTAGAGATTTTATTTTAACCTTTTTTTTTTTTTTTTTTGGTCTTTTTGAGATGGGGTTTCACTATGCAGTCTAGGATGGCCTCATAGCAGTTCTCCTGCCTCAGCCTCCCAAGTGCTGAGATTACAGGCACGTGCCACCAGGCCTGGCTAAGTTTAATTTTAAAAAATAAACAGCTTTGCTGGGCGTGGTGGTGCATGGCTGTAATCCCATCACTCGGGAGGCTGAGGCAGGAGGATCGATGCAAGTTTGAGACCAGCCTGGGCTACAAAAGTGAGCTCAAGGCCAACCTGAACTGCATAGTGAGAACCTGTCTCAAAAAAAAAAAAAAAAAAAAGACAAAAAAAAACAGCTTTACTGAAATATAATTATTGTTATATGGTTACTGAAATATAATTTATATAACATATAATATACTGATTTCAACCTTTCAGATCAAACATTCCTCAGTAAATATCCCATTCTTGAGTACAGCTATTGTATCCCCCCAAGCAGTCCTTTGTCTGCTGGTCCCAAAATACCACTAATCTTCCTCCCTCTAGAGATCTCCTTATATATTCCACAGGAATCCAGATTTTCTCCTTAGATTTGCCTTGATATTTTATGTATGTGAAATCAGACTATATATATATATATATATATATATATATATATATAGTCTGATTTCACATACATAAAATATATATATATATATCCAGCATCTCACTTCTTCCAGTTACCTTGAAGTTTCTAAGTTTGCCAATATCATAAAATATAATACCAGTTTGGTCCATTCCTCTTTTCAACTTTGTGTATTTTGCCATATATAATAAACACAAAAGCTGTTATTTTGTTATTTGACTATAAAGCCAAGTTTATATGTAAACGTCAAACTAGAAAAATATTCATAGTAAAAAGGATCATCAGAAAGCTAACAGTTTTCCCATACTTAGCACCACGCCACTGGAATGAGATGTGCTAGTCGCCCTGTAAAGCAGGACAGCCTTCCAGAAGGCAACGTGGCAGTACATGCATCTGGAGCCTTAAATATACCTGTGTGCATGACCCAGTAACTCCACCCCTGGGAGCTTGCCTAAGGAAACAATTACCTATAGCAATAAACACTCTGGGTACGAAGATGCTCCCCGCAGTGAAAAGTCAAAACCCAGAGCAATCTAAAAGCCCATTAAAGAACACTGAAGCAATAAAGAAATAAAAAAAGAACATTGAAGCAAAGTGCAGAACTTTAAAATGATGTTTAGAAAGGATTAAATAATAATTAAAAGTTTTAAAGATAATAGCGAAGAAAAAAAAATCAAGATACTAAATTGCATATTCAATAAGGGGTATGACTTTATTTTTAAAATCTATTTTAAGTACAACTTTATTTTTTATTTAATTAAAAATTTAACATTTTGCTAAAATATTAGAACAGTTATACTCACTTCATATATATGTGTGTGCATTTATTTACATATTTATAGAAATCTATATGTAATGTACAAATGTGCATATATATGTAATGGCATTAGTATAATTGATATTTTAATTTATGGGGGCCGGGGAGATACCTCCATGGCACAAGTGCCTGCCTGGCAAATACAAGATAGTGAGTTCAAACCCTGGTCCTGAAAAAAAAAAATTAATTTTCTGAAGAAAACGCTTTAATTATTTTGAAGTATTATAATTAATTCCCAGGAAATCCTAAAGTTCTGTTTTTACCAAAATACGATAAAAAGGGATATCCGGTTATAAATTAAACGTGTATTAAGAGTTCTTTTCAGGGGCTAGGGAGATAGCTCAGTGGCTTAGGCATCTGCCTGGCAAGTGCAAAATCCTGAGTTCAATCCTTGATACAAAAGAAAAAAAAATTTTTTGAGTCCTTTTCAAACTTAGAGCTACACAGGCCCAGTGAGATGGCTCAGTGGTCTAAAGCGCCTGCTTAGGCAATTTAGGCAACCTCGGGGACCGCGGTTCAATCCCAGCACCACATGCTGCACCAGCCCCACCATCAGGGCAGGCTGCGCCGGCCATAACATAAATAAAGTTAAAAAAAAAAAAAAAAAAAACTACACAGCAATCATTTAAATGCAAATACAATGATTTAGTTTCCTAAAATGGGTGAGCAACACACCAACATTCTTGGCTTCCACTTTTACCGTTCCATCTTTTCCTCTTTCCCTAAGCTCGGTGGCCCCAGAACTGAACATCCCCTACCTGTTCTCAGTCTTGTCATTAGAAGGCCAGCAGCATGTGGCCCAGGAGCTGGCAGAGGCAGGTGCGGAATGCGCCCCGCAATGGGATGTCATCAGGGGACTGGAACAAGCCTTAGCTAGAACCACAGCGGCGTCCAGAGCCCCACAGGCTGCAGAGGCAGCGGAGATCCGAGCCAGTGCTACAGCCCAGAACGTGTGCTGGGCGGCGAGGACACAGACCCCAGGGTCCTTGCGCAGAGGGCGAACGCCCTCCTGAGAGTCCCGCTCAGTTTCCTGTACTGACAAAATCCCTGCCGCCCACAACGTAAAGAAGAGAGGTTGAGTTTTGGGTCAGGACGTTAGCGATTTCAGTCCACGGCCAGCGGGTTCCGAGGCAGGTACATACTGGGGAAGGGTCTGGAAGAGACTGGCTGCTCGTTCGGCTCCTGGCGCCCAGTACCGGGGAGCCGAGAAGAGCCAGAGGCCCGTAGGTAGTGCTGAGAACAGGCGCCCAAGGCCCACTGGCCCCAGTGAGGCCCCTTCCGCTGCCCTTTCAGGCAGGAAGTTGTTTCTAGGTTAACCTGCTACTGAGCTCAGAGGTGGAGGCGCAGTGCAGCCGCCTCTCCAAGAGCCTCTTACTCCAGGGAAGTTCACAGTTAATATTAACTGCACGGGCCAGTGAGACGAGATGGCTCAGCAGTCTAAAGCGACTGCTTAGGCAAGCTTAGGCAATTGAATCGCAGGGACCATAGTTAAATCCCAGGCACCATATGCTGCCAGCCCCACCCCGTGGTGCTCCTCCGCCACACACCTCAGGCACAGTCATATCACTGAAGATTCCATGGGGAAATAGATGGTTTGCAGATTTAGCATTTCCCCCAATCAAAATCATTTTAATTTCTCCCATTAGACATCTCCTTTCTTTGGCTCAGGGCGGCCCAGATAGCTCAGCAGATTAAAGCATCTGCTTAGGCGGACGCAGACACGGGGTTCAATACCTCCCCATGCCATACTGGCCCCACCCCCAGGGCTCACTGAGATGGGATTGAGACTGGGATTGGGACAGCGCTTGGGAGGCTGGAAACAGGAGGATCACCGTGAGTCTGATCTGTGAAGTGAGATTCTGTAGACCCTGTACTAAATATATTAAAAAAGAAATAAAAAGTGCTTACTGTAAAACAAATGTGTAAATTACAGAAAAGGTAAAAATAAAATCCTCCCCCTTTCTTTGGCTCAGAGGTTCTCTTTGCTACCACTGTTGCTCACTGTTCCATCATTCTGTTTTTCTTTCCCACCCCTTCAGGTCTAGCTGGGACCAGCAGGGACAGAGCCTGGCTCAGAAAGTGCACAGCAGGCCAAAGCAGCCATACCCTCTGAGTCTATCAGGCCTAGGATAAGAAAGCCCAACAAACTGGGGTAGTTTGGGTCACAGCCAAGAGTATGAGATTTTTCACGTATCATTTAATATAAAATGATTGTTGTAAGTTATCTGAAGTCAAACAAGAAATAAAGGAACGAAGGTCACTGAAAGGGGACAGAAATGGAGCCACTTCACTATTTTGCCTACTTCATTTGTAAAAAATATACTTAGGACAGGGTCTACAGGATCTCACTGTAGAGATCAGACTCACAGCGATCCTCCTGTTTTCAGGCTCCCAAGCGCTGGGATTACAGGCCTGCGCCACCACACCCAGTCTCAATGGCTGGCTCAGTGCACCCAGCGGTTGGGGCTGGCACAGCACATCAGGGATTAAACCCCGGCCACTGCACTCTGCCTAAGCAGGCGCTTTAGTCTGCTGAACTATCTGGCCAGCCCCTATTTTGCTTCTCTCCATCAGTAACAATCATGAGGCTGGAGTGGACTGGAGGTCAGGCAATGCATTAGAAGCGACTTCCAGGCCCACTGGGTTCACACCCAGGGCAGTGAAAAGCAACCTCTACCCTTGCTGCTGCTGGGCACCATTGGTGTGGCTTCCAAAGGGTAGAAAGATTGATAGTGTCAGGAAACAGGGCCAGAGAATATTTTCTCAGTTTCCAGAACAGAGGAATAAATACGATTTTGAAAACTACAAACTGCCCAGTAGGACATCCATTCCTGATGAGATGGTATGACAGACTGTTTGACACACGTTTAGGTGTTAAAGAATGTGCCTAGTGTGTTAGATATAAAATGTGCTAGGAAATGGTACCGCATCCCTGAGCTCCTTCACAGAAACCTCAGTTGACAGCGAATCTCTCTATGATTGAAGAAAGACAGTCCTTTGTCAGTCTTCTATCATCTTCTATCATAAAAAGCAGAATACATAGAACAACGGTGTCACAGAGAACTGCAAAAGCTCCTGATGAGGAGGAACCCTGCCAGAAAATGCCAGCTTGCCTAGTGATGCTCTGCTGAAGCCTGGGTAGAGAGCAAGGCTCAATGTGTCCCCTGGACAGAGGTTCCACAGTGGGACCCAGGACTGGCAGGGACTGGCACCCAGTCCCAACCCCACCTCCTAGCACAGGGGCTGTGGTGTGTACCATCCCTGAAGCAGCCCTGTCCTTCACGATGCTTTCAGTGGCACCACACACTTGAAAGCCAGGAGTCCAAATCCCACTTCTTTCACCCAACACCCGGAAGTCCTCTTTGGCTGCATCCTCCTGTGAATGGACGGGAGTTGGCCTTGTGGAGTGATGCTGTGAACTTGAGGCCCACAGAGGGGACAGGCACTGAACACAGTGCTCTGTGGTATCCTAGGGGACCCCAAGGAGTGGACCAGATTTCTTCAGTGCACCTAACTCAAATTCTGAGATATTGTGACCAGAGTTTGGGACCAGAAACTCCAATTCTTTCTGGTCATCACGTTTTCTTTGTAATAAATATGTAAAAATGTGAGTTATTCAAAAAGGATTGTCAGGACCATTTCAGTATTTCATTTTTCCCTTCTCCCCATCTTGTACAGCACACTATAAAAAACAAACCCTCAGAACTGAAAGGTTCAATACTTATCCCACGCTGAACAGCTGTAATAGCCATGCCCTTTGCTGCCTCTGTTTGTATTTCCTCTCTTTTATTAAGATTCTAAGGCCAGGTATGGTGGTGCATGCCTGTAATCACAGCACTTGGGAGGCTGAGGCACAAGGATCAGTGCAAGTTTGAGACCAGCCTGGGCTACAAAAGTGAGCTCAAGGTCAGCCTGAACTGCATAACAAGACCCTGTCTCAAAAGGACAAAAATTAAATTAAAATTTTATTTATTTTTATTTATTATTATTATTATTATTATTATTATTATTATTATTATATTTTTTGTCTTTTGGGGACAGGGTCTCGCTATGCAGTTGAGGCTGGCCTTGAGCTCACTTTTGTAGCCCAGGCTGGTCTCGAACTTACACCGACCGATCCTCCTACCTCAGCCTCCCAAGTGCTGAGATTACAGGCGTGTGCCACCTCGCCCGGCTCCTAAATTAAAATTTTAAAATAAGATTCTAGGAAAAAAAATTTATGGAATAGGTAAATTTTAGAAAAGAACAGGAAATATCCTATTGAACTTTGTCTTTTTTTTTTTTTTAATCTTTTTTGTTTATTTAGTACAGGGTCTTGCTACGCAGCTCGGACTTGCAGTGATCCTCCTGTGTGAGCCTCTCTAGCAATGCGATTACAGGCATGTACCACCATACCTGGACTCAGTAGCCAAGTTGGTGCAGGTACCAAACCAGGGACCTTGCACTTGCCAGGCAGGTGCCTAGACCACCAAGCTATCTCCCCACTCACAATTTCTTTAATTTTAATCTAATAATATTGAATAGTTATGATTCAGATAAAACCTACTAGATAGAACAAACAGCATGCCTGTTATATAATGTGAATGAGATCTTAACCTGGAAGCACTGCTCTGGTCTCAAATTCCTGAAGCAAACAATGAATGGATATTTTTATTAGTGATATGAAAATATGTACATTGCAGAGCACAGAAATGCAGATGTGCTGAATCTCTGGCTCATTTTCATTAGGTCTCAGCTAGGACATTTGGTTGAAGTTAGGTGTGAAGAGAAGAAATCAGGACAAAGACTAGCTGTAGGATGGGTGTCCGTGCAGGAACACTGTGGCTTCCTGAGCCTCTAACAATGGTGGCCAGCTGAAGGCACACGTGCTGCAGTGGGCGTGCACAGTCATCTCCATCTGCCTGTAAGCCAAGTCACCCCAGTCTCATGCCAGCAGGTCATGGGTACAGAGCCAGCCCTTTGTAATAAGTAAGTGAGCTTAGGGTTGTAGCCTGGGCGTTCAGTCTCTATAAGGTTTGTCATCGCTGGTCTGCACCAGTGACCTTACTGGATCTCTGTATATTATTTTGCACACTCCATTAATAGCCCTGAAAGGATAAAACCAGTATTTCATGATGCAGAAAAGGACCCATAAAGCCATGGTCCTCACAACCCTTAGGGAAAATAAATACACTTCTGTGAGCCTGAGGAAATGACTGTCCCTTCATTGTTAATTATATATGACAGCTACTATAGATGACACTAAAGTCCTAAGTCCTATTTTATATCTTCTCCTTTAATTATTCCTCTCTTAAAGCAATGTGAAGTCCACCGCTGTTCTTAAGAATAGTCACTGTCAGGAGCCAGGCATGGTGGCGCACGCCTATATTCCTAGCACTTGGGAGGCTGAGGCAGGAGGATTGGCGGGAGTTCTAGACCAACCTGGGCTACAAAAGCAAGCTCAAGGCCAGCCTGAACTGCGTAGTGAGACCTTGTCTCAAAAAGACAAAAAAAAAAAAAAAAAAAAAAGAATAGTCACTGTTTTTGGTTTAGACACATAGCCAAGGTATCCTCTAACTTCCTTCCTCCCCTTCCTCACTCACCTCTGGGAACTGCTCTCAGACTTCCTTAAGCTGCAGGGTGTATGGCCAGCTCCAGGGACAGGCAGCAGGTGCAACAGGGAAGGATCCAGGGTACCAAAGGCAGTATGACAGGGAGCCCAGGGCTGCCTTCCCAGACCCATGGCATTTGTTAATGCTGCTGTTGACCACTGCTTACCACCTCCAGTTACCTCTGTCCACTCTGCCTACAATGCCTCCCTGCATTGCTGCAGTAGCCCCTTAGGAATCTCTGTGCTGTCACCCTCTTCCAGTTTGTTCCCAGGAACACACTTCAGAGACCCTGCAGACCCTGTGACAAAGTAAACCATGCCTGGTGCCTGTGCTCAGAGCTTGGTCACCTCTGGTCTCACCAGAGTAAAGCCGAGGTGCTTCTCATGGTCTGGAATGACCCCAACTTCCCTTTCTCAGCTCTGCTCCTGCCCCTGGCACTCTGTCCCACCCACCCTGGGAAGCCTGACACATGGAGCACACTCCTGTCCCAGTGTCTGTACCACAGGCCACTTCTGGGAACCCTCTCACTCCAACTTTCCACGTCGTTGTACTCTGTATCTAATCTCCACCAGAGTTGGAGGGTTAAAGCCACTGTGTTAGGAGTTCAATAACCCTAATAAAGGCAGCTTTCTTTCTCTCTTTTATGTCAAGGTTCTTGTCCTGAAGAAAACTGTCCAGCTAAGAAGAGTGTCCCACCCATCGAATAGCCGTCCAACAACAGAAAGCTGGAATCGCTACTTCATTTACTCAAGAAGCACTTAAAACTACCTATTGTATGTCCCACTCTGCTAGAAGTACATTGGAGTACCAGGCATGGTAGCGCATACCTGTACTCCAGCCCTTGGGAGGCTGAGGCAGGAGGATCATTGCAGGTTTAAGGCCAGCCTGGACTACAAAGTGAGCTCAAGGCCAGCCTGAGGTACACAGAAAGACTCTGCCTCAAAAAGGCAAATATATATATATATATATATATATATATATATATATATATATATATATATGCATTGCTCAGTAGCAAGCACCTGCCTTGTAAGTGCAAGATCCCAAGTTCAAGCCCCGGTACCAAAAACAAAAGTATTATGGGTACTGCAGTGAATATGCAAAATCCCTGCTCCTATGCAGCTTCTACTGTAATAAGGAAGGCAGCATGAAATGTCATTGATGTTCTGTTAAATGTAAATACAATGTTAAATATATGCTACATGGTGCTAAATACTGTGAGAAAAAAGATAGGGAAGGGGGAAGATTCAGAGGGAAAGGTAGACACTAGTTTAACAAAGGTGTAGGGAAGGTGACAGTAGGACAAGCCCTGAGTAGTGACAAGAGCTGCCTCTCCAGACAGATGGAGTGGCCTGCGCAGATGCTGGGACAGGAGTGTGCTCCATGTGTCAGGGTCCCCAGGGTGGGTGGGACAGAGTGCCAGGGCAAGGGAAGGAGCAGAGCCGAGAAAGGGAAGTTGGGGTCATTCCAGACCACGAGAAGCACCTCGGCTTTACTCTGGTGAGACCGGAAGTGGCCAAGCTCTGAGCACAGGCACCAGGTTTGTCACAGGATGCTGCAGGGTCTCTGAAGTGTGTTCCTGGGAACAAACTGGAAGAGGGTGAGAGTGCAGAGATTCCTAAGGAGCTGCTGCAGCAATGCAGGGAGGCATTGCAGGCAGAGTGGACAGAGGTAACTGGAGGTGGTAAGCAGTGGTCATTGGTAGGTCTTTTCCAAGACTACACAAAGTGACAGTGGATGGTGGCAGACTGGATACAGGCAGAGTGACAGCAAAGGGATTCAAGGATACCTACATGGCTTCTGGTCTGAGGATGGTGCTAGCTGCATCCCCTGCATGGTGTCATTTCAGACGCTGCAGCATGGCTGAGTAACAGAAGCATACAGGCTTACAGCCAGAGGTGCACTCCTGGGCCTCCAGGTGTTTCAGTACAAATCAACAAACCCTAGGGGAAACCTGCTTCATGCATGGCTTTGACTCTGCTTGGTCCAAGAACATAAGCATGAGGAAGAGTTGAGGTAGGCTCTCCAAGAGTTTACAACGTAGAGACAAGAATGGTCTTCTGTGGCCCAAGATTCAGCCACCAGAACAGGCAGAAGATTCAGAAGTCAGTGAACCAGGGTCTAACTGACTCCCAGAGGATGTGCCTGCTCGAGTGGAAACCCTGCAGGAAGAGGCATGGTAGAGAAGGGCAGGGTGTGAGTGCCCACCTGACACTGCCTGACGCCACGCATCACTGAAGACAGTAGTTCTGTCTGTATCTCCTGTGCACCACGAACCCGAGAGTGGGCAGGGCTCCAGGATGCCAGTGTGCATTTGGCCTCTTACCAATGCTCCTCAGAAGCTGTCTGTAATTGACTGAGAGCTCCTGCTTTCCCACATGTACCTCGGTCCAGCCAGCTGCAGTCAGAGCACAGCTTCATGTTACACATCTCTACAACAACGTTCTGCAAAAGTATACTACTAGAGGGTACAGGCATGCACATGCGCAGGTGGGTGTCAACAGGTGCGGGGCTGAGCCACACACCTTGGCCTTTCTCTTCCCACAGATTCCAAGTACCGCAGAGCAGGCCCTGGTGACTTCCCCCAGGGTCCAGGGCAGAGAACAAGAGGCCTTTGGAGTCAGGCTTGCTTTGATGACAGGCTTGCTTTGCGGTCAGTCATGACTAAGACTTTCTAATGCAGTTCATCTACATGGTATGGGGCAATAAATCCACATTTAATTTCATTTTTTTGGTAACATGAAATAAAAGGACTGTGAAATTTAGAATAAAAAAGGAAGACATTAATTTTTAACTCTATACCATAGTTTGTATTGTCAACACTGAAAGGAACTCTTTCCATGTGTTGAAAGTTAGCGGAAGCCATGCGTGGTGGCGCACACCTGTAATCCCAGCACGTGGGAGACTGAGGCAGGAAGATTGGTGCGAGTTCAAGACTAGTCTGGGCTACAAAAGTGAGCTCAAGGCTAGCATAGTGAGACCCTGTCTCAAAAAGACAAAAAGGAGCTGGGGGTGGTGGTACATGCCTGTAATCCCAGCACTCGGGAGGCTGAGGCAGGAGGATTGGTGCGAGTTCAAGACTACCCTGAGCTACAAAAGTGAGCTCAAGGCTAGCATAATGAGACACTGTCTCAAAAAGACAAAATGAAAAAAGAAAGAAAGAAAGAAGCACAAAAAGAAAGTTAGCTAGCAGAGAAATCCAAATATGGAATGAGTCAGAGAACATTTGGTTTTTTAATTGGACTCAAAGAGGCCTGTAAAATGTTACTGTTATGGTTTATGTCTAGTTGTCCCCCCAAAGCCTCATGTAGTCATTGGGCAGAGACTACTAGAGTTTCAGACTTGATCCATGATCCCTGGGATTATGGGTGTAGCCTAAGGTGGGGGCTAAGAAGGAGAGCTTGAATGTAATATAAAGAGAGACAGAGAGACAGACTGGAGCTCTAGCTGTTGCTGTTGCTCTGCTGCCATGTTGGTTGGCTGCCTCTGCCGCCATTTTGTTGCTGTTCC
>PVJA010035100.1:0-22067 GCA_004027025.1 Myocastor coypus
AGGCTGGCCTTGAGCTCACTTTTGTAGCCCAGGCTGGTCTCGAACTCGCACCGATCCTCCTGCCTCAGCTTCCCAAGTGCTGGGATTACAGGCGTGAGCCACCACGGCTGGCTGGCAGGGTTCTAACATAATCTTTCTGCTTCGGCTTCCCAGAGTGCTGGGATTACAGGTATATGCCACCATGCCTGGCTAATACTCATTATTTTACTTTTTTTTTTTTTTTTTTTTTTGTACTAGGAATTGAACTCAGGACCTCATATTAGCCAAACAGGCACCATGCTATTGACCTACACCCCCAGCTACTTATTGTTTTAGCAAGGATGGGAGATTGTGGGTTAGCTCAGTTGTTTAAATGCTTGCTTGGGCAAACCCAGGCAGGCACAGGAGACTATGGTTCAATTTTCAGCTGCACATGCCTTACCAGACCTGTGCTTAAGGCAGCCTAAGCCAGGAAAAAAAAAAATCCTCAGCTAAGAGCTGCTCTGATAGTTGAATGGACTAAAGCACCTGTTTAGGCACAGCACAGCCAGTATTCTATCCCCAGGGTGCTGTACCTGCCCTGCTCCCCCCCATGCTGAGATGGTGATTGAAACTGGGCATGGTGGCACAACCCTCTAATCCCAGCACTTGGGATGCTGAAAACAGGAGAATCGCTATGAGTCTGAACTATGTAGAGAGACCCTGTAAGATACAAGAAAAGAAAAAGAAAGGAATACTCATAATAACCCATTCCCCAAGGATTTGTGCCACTTTTCCTGTACTTTCAATGGTGATGATGCTAGTGACTCTACCAGTTGTGCTTTATCTTCTGTGATGCTTTGGTTCATTCTGCAGGACGGCTCAAAGCATGGCTGCTGATGTGCAGAGGAAGAGAAGCAGTGACTGCTCCAATGGCACATTGGCTCCTTCTGATGGACAGAGTGTGGAGAGAGCTGAGAGCCCCTCGCCAGGACTGGCCCAAGGAATGGAACCAGGTAAGGGCAGATTGTGTAGTCCCAGCCAGTTGATAGCTGGGAGTGGGATTCCCAAACACTCTCTTTTCCACCTGTTTAGGCACTTGTTCCATCACTCACTGGGTATCGTCAGGTGCTGACAATGCTGTGGAGAACTGGGCTTTGACTGCATGTGGTCATCGTCCTCATTTCCTGCTGCTCAACCTGTGCTCCCTGGCTCCTGTTCAGTATTCACAGTACAGCTCCCTGGCTCCTTCTACCTTCCTCAGGCCTTATTTCAAATGTCACAACCTCATAGATTGAGCCTACTGTGACCAAATTCTGTTTTAGGACACTAAATATTTTGTGATTATGTGTATGGTTTTTATTTTTTATTTTTTTTTTTTATCTTTTTGAGACAGGGTCTTGCTATGCAGTTGAGGCTGGCCTTGAGCTCACTTTGGTAGCCCAGGCTAGTCTTGAACTCACACCTCCCAAGTGCTGGGATTACAGGCATGCACCACCATTCCTGGCTCTGATTATGTGTATGTTGTCCATCTTTTTCTTCCACAATATTGTACATTCTTTGTGCATATGATAGTCACATTTCCCTATGTAGTATGGTGCCAAGATCATAGTAGAGATTCAGAATATATCTGTTTAACCATTTGGTCAAAAATAATCAGTAAAGGAGCCAGGTACAGTGGCACACATCTATAGTCCCAGCTACACAGAGGGTTGGAGGATCACAAGTTTAAGACCAACTTGGACAACTTAGACTCTATCTCAAAATAAAAAAAAATATTTTCTAAGGGTTGGGGATGTACCACAGTGATAGAGCACTTGCCCAGTATGCACAAGTCTCTGGGTCCAATCCACAGTATCACAAGAGAAAAAAGAAAAGGAAGGAAGGAGACAGAGAAAAGACAGACAGACAGAAAATAAGTAATAGGGCCTGGGGATGCAGTGGTATAGTGCTTGTGTAGCATGTTTAAAGCCCTATATCCATCCCTGTCCTAGGGGAGCCACCAGGCTAGTGAAGTCCATCAGGGGCTCCTGGGTGAGTAGGGGAGCCTTCCCCCAGAGAAAGATTCCTCAAGTGTGGGTGGTGTTTCCAACATGGGGAGAGGCGATAGGCACATAGCACACTGCACATTGCCCTTGAGCATTATTGTTGTATTTGGGGAGACAATAGCTTGCACACTTCCCTAAGGATATCAGTGAAAGAGAGAGAGAGAGAAGAGGGAAACAGAGACAGAGACAGAGACAGAGAGAGAAAATATGGAGTATCTAGGTTTGGAGCCAGCTAAGGAGGTAACATCTTCTCTAAGAACTGAAGTTTGATAAGCAGCCAGCTTTGTGGGGAGGTAGGAGTGCTTTCCAGGCAAGCAATCATACAGAGCTCCTAAGGTAACTTGTGCTATGTTAAGGTTGTTCAGAGAGCTCATGGATATAGACCAGTGCGACTGGCATAGGCAAAGGATGGGCAAGGGGATGTGCTGTGACCTAAGTGTGGAGGGGTAGGCAGATACTTGCTGCCATGAGGGCTGGGTCTTTTTTGAGGTGTGATGGGAGGAGACAAACCTGCTGTAAATTGCGGACTCTATCCAAACAGTAGCTGGAGGGCAAGGTGTCTTAGCCTCATCAGGGCAGGTGTCCACGCTAGAGGGGCCACATTAAGTACCTTGCTGTTGAAAAGAAGAAAAAAAAAAAAAAACTAGTAATACTACTTATAAAGTGTATAATAAGATTTATTGGGCCCAGTGAGATGGCTTAGCGGTCTAAAGTACCTGCTTAGGAAAGCCTAGGCAACCTCAGGGACCGAGGTTTAATACCCAGCACCACATGCTATGCCAGTCCTACCCTCAGGGTAGGCTGAGCCAGCCATAATATTGAAAAAGGGAGGGGGCAGCGTGGAGATAGCTCCATGGCACAAGTTCCTGCCTGGCAAGTGCAAAGGTCCTGAGTTCAAACCCCAGGTCCCGCAAAAAAAAAAAAAAAAAGGTACCTTGCTGTGCAGAGTACCTACCAACAGCTTGCCCTCTAAGCACCGTGCTTTTGGCTTGCAGGTGCTGGGCAGGAGGGTGCCATGTTTGTCCATGCCCGTTCCTATGAAGATCTGACTGAGTCAGAGGATGCGCAAGCTTCTGGAGACAGCCCCGAGGAGGGTGCTCGGGGTCCCCCGCCCCTGCCTACTGATATGCGCCAGATCAGCCAGGACTTCAGTGAGCTAAGTACCCAGCTGACGGGTGTGGCCCGTGACCTGCAGGAGGAAATGCTTCCTGGAAGCTCTGAAGACTGGCCAGGGCCTCCCAGTGCAAGCAGCCGGCCTGCTATAGAGCCCCCAGGGGAGGGCACCGATGAAGGGGATGAGAAGGATGCTGCGGAGGCATGGCGCCTCCATCAGAAGCATGTCTTCGTGCTGAGTGAGGCAGGGAAGCCTGTATACTCCCGCCACGGCTCTGAGGAAGCGCTTTCCAGCACCATGGGTGTCATGGTGGCCCTGGTTTCCTTCCTGGAGGCAGACAAGAATGCCATCCGCTCCATCCATGCAGGTGAGCTACCAGAAGAACACAGCAGGGAGAGCTCCACTGGCCAGTTACTTCAGAGCAGGTTTTAGATCCCCACAGACCAGAGGATGGGGATGTATGGGATGAGCTGCGTGAGGTCAGTCCTTCACCTCTCTGAGCCTCAAGGTCCTAGCTGAACATAGGATACCAGCAGTGCCAGCAGCCTCCTGGGAGATGTGGTGGGGCCAGAGGCAGCCCTGAGGTGAGCTTTATTATTAGAAGTGTTGTGAGAATTGCCTGGGGAGGTGCCCCAAAAAACATACACAAAAAATAATAGAAATTAAATTGGTCCCTAGGCCTACCCAGCCCTTGGCAACAGTTACCACATGTGAGAATGTGATTTTCTGAGAAGCTTTTTTGTTTTTTGTTTATTTAGCTTTTAGTGGTATATTTTAGATATACATAGTGGTCAGCTTCTTGTGATTTTGAGGGGATCAACCTATGAAGCTAGTGGCAAGGAAAGGGACAGCGGCTCCTGTATTTGCTCAGTAACCCCGTAGGCCCCTTCTGAATGCAGAGCTCTGCACCAGGTGAGCATGTGGAAAGTGAAGAGCTGTCCAGTGCTGGCAGAGTAGGGAAAGGTCCCTGGGAGGGCTCCTGAGAGAGAGACTGAGGCTGATACCCTCCCCTGCCCCTAGATGGCTACAAGGTGGTATTCGTCCGCCGAAGCCCACTGGTGCTGGTGGCAGTGGCACGCACACGACAGTCAGCACAGGAGCTAGCACAGGAGCTGCTCTACATCTACTATCAGATCCTGAGCCTTCTTACCGGTGCACAGCTATGCCACATTTTCCAGCAGAAGCAGAACTATGACTTACGGCGCCTGCTTTCGGGCTCAGAGCGCATCACTGACAACTTGCTGCAGCTCATGGCACGAGACCCCAGTTTTCTGATGGGAGCAGCAAGGTGTCTGCCCCTGGCCGCGGCTGTGCGGGATGCCGTGAGCACCAGCCTGCAGCAGGCGCGTGCGCGAAGCCTGGTCTTTTCCATTTTGGTAGCCCACAATCAGTTAGTAGCGCTTGTTCGCCGCAAGGACCAATTCCTGCACCCCATTGATCTGCACCTACTCTTCAACCTCATCAGTTCTTCCTCCTCATTCCGTGAGGGGGAGGCATGGACGCCAGTATGCCTGCCCAAATTCAATGCAGCAGGCTTCTTCCATGCCCACATCTCATACCTGGAGCCTGATACTGACCTCTGCCTGCTGCTAGTCTCCACTGACCGTGAGGACTTCTTTGCAGTCTCTGACTGCCGCCGACGTTTTCAGGAGCGCCTTCGCAAGCGTGGAGCCCACCTGGCACTGCGGGATGCACTGCGCACACCCTACTACAGCGTTGCCCAAGTGGGCATCCCTGACCTGCGCCACTTCCTCTATAAATCCAAGAGCTCAGGACTCTTCACCAGGTGAGGGAGGGCACTGCTTCAGGGAAACAGATGCGGGGAAGGGGAGCCTAGTTCTTCTTTAGCTATAGGATGCGGCCCTGAAACTGACCATACCTCTGGGAGTAGACCCTCTGACACCAGAAACCCAGACTTCCGATCACCCCACAGGCATACACTTCTCTACTTTCATTGCCCGTAAAGCCTAGACATAACCAATGTGCCTAGGGAAAGAAGCTGCTCAGGAACTCTTCCAGGTCCAGAGCCTTCCCCAGTGAATGTTCTGGACAGAAAAGCCAAGTTCTAACCTCTTTTTGGTCCAAAGCGTTTTCTAGATTGCTTTACCTGCACTCCAGGTTAGTCACTCTCTGGGATGCTGAAATTCACGATGAACCTAGGGAATGGGAGGGAGCAGGGCATCAGTACCCCGCAGTGAAACTTCTGTGGAGAGACAATTTCATGACCTAGAGAAGCAAGTAGAGAATGAGAATGTTTTAGCGTCTCCCTGCCTAGGAATAGGTATTTCCAGATCTTCAGAGAAGGCAATAGAAATCATGCCTTTGCAAATTCACTCCCCCATTTGTAGTCCTGAGATTGAGGCCCCTTACACCAGTGAAGAGGAGCAGGAGCGGCTTCTAGAGCTCTACCAATATCTGCACAGCCGAGCCCACAATGCTACCCGCCCACTCAAGACCATCTACTATACAGGCCCCAACGAGAACCTCCTAGCCTGGGTAAGGTAGCCCTGGATGGGATGGGCTTTGTGGAGGTTCTGGGTAGAGGCCACAAGGGGCATCTGTCCTAGATGATCACCCTTTGCCCCTTCATCCAGGTAACAGGTGCCTTTGAACTCTACATGTGCTACAGCCCTCTGGGGACTAAGGCATCAGCCGTCAGTGCCATCCATAAGCTGATGCGATGGATCCGTAAGGAGGAAGACCGCCTCTTCATCCTCACACCCCTCACCTACTGATGGGAATGTGTGTAGGACTACTGGACATGGGAAGCCGTGCGAGCCTCTAGGTGGGGCTGGATTCTCCTGCCCAGCCAGCAGCCAGGGACTATGGATTGTTGGGTGCATTAAAGTGCTTTGGGGAAGATATTTGTTGTGACCTGTGGCTGATCCTTTTACCCCTTTACTCTCACAGAATTTGGGTCTCCTCCCTAACCCTGTGTGTATTCCCATATATACAAGGCACAGGAATATTTCAGCCCCTCCCCTCAGTCCTAATGCCAATATGATGAGCTGGATCCTGGTTTGGAGCTTCTTAAAATTTAGCTGAGGTCCTGCCATATATAGAATAAAGGCTTTGCCGGGCGTGGTGGCTCACGCCTGTAATCCCAGCACTCGGGAGGCTGAGGCAGGAGGATTGGTGTGAGTTCGAGACCAGCCTGGGCTACAAAAGTGAGCTCAAGGCCAGCCTGAACTGCATAGCGAGACCCTGTCTCAAAAAGACAAACAAACAAAAAAACAAAACAAAACAAAACAAAAAACAAATAGAATAAAGGCTTGTCAGGTACCACTGTCCTACACTTCCTCCCTGCTCTTGGCTTCAGTGTGCCCCAATGCCTGACTCTGTGGCTTTACTCCATGGACTACTGTCCCTCAGTATGGGCTGAGCTGAATAACAAAAAAAAATGCTCGAAGTGGGGTGATCTGGGCTTTGCGGGAGGTGGGAGTACTTGATGGGCACCCAATGTTCAAAACAAATTAAGAGTTCATTTTCCTCATAGCCATAAGCCTCTGGGGAAACTATCCCTGTTTAAGCTTCTCATGAAGGGGAGTCTGCTTCAGCTGTCCCTCCTCAATCAACACATTCTTCACAACAGCACCTAAGAATGAGCTAGAGTAGTAATGGCAAACCTATAGCACATATGTTGCAGTGGGCTGTTATCTTTGAAAGCTCTAAGAGGTTGGCCATCACTGCGCTAGATGATCTGAGAAGAGATTCACTCAAATTACATGGAAGCATATTTGCCTTCATAGGACTGATGCTGCCCACTGTATTGGGCCTTTTCCATCACTGTTGCTTGGCCTGGCATGGTCACACATGAATGAGCTACCAGGGCCATCCCAGTAAAGGCCCATCCCAGGGAGATAAGCAGCACATGTGCAGCCTCATTCACTCTGCCATCTATCAGGAGACCTCGGGCAGATTCTAAGGTACGGTGAGGAGACCTGTACCTTGCTGTTGGTCAAGAAAGCAAAAGGCCTAGGGGGTGTTTGTGGGAGAAAACTATCTCCTGAATGTAATTTTTACTTTTTTTAAAGAATTATTTTATTTTATTTTTTCTTGTTTCAGAACTTTTGTTTGTTTGTTTGTTTATTTTTATGGCCAGCTCAGCCTGCCCTGAGGACAGGGCTGGCGCAGCATGTGGTGCCGGGGATCGAATCGTGGTCCCTGCAGCCGCCTAAGCTTTCCTAAGCAGGCACTTTAGGCCACTGAGCCATCTTCCTGGGCCCCCTGAATGTAATTTTTAGACTTTTAGAATTACCTTCATATAGCTGAGTGTGGTGGTGCACATCTGTCAACCCACCACTCAGGAGGCTGAGGCAGGGGAGTTGTTGCAAATTTGAGACCAGCCTGGGCTTTTAAAAAATGAGCTCAAGACCAGCCTGAACTGCATGAGATCCTGTCTCAAAAAAAAAGAAAAAAGAATAAATGAATTACCTCATGTAGTCTGAGAGTTGGGCTAAGATTTTCTGTCACTAAAACCTATGTTGGAGGATGTGTCTGTGGGTTGTATGAGCCAAGGACACACTAGGATAGGTGTACATACATATATACTGTCCTAAGAAATGGCAACAGAGCTTCTATCATTGGTCCTGGCCTAGGTCACATTGGAATTAGCATGGTAGTAGGTTACCTGCCCAGATTCCATAGTCCCCTGGGGAGCAGCCACAAGCTTTGTGGGAGCTCTTCACCCTGTTGATTTGATATGTTTTGGGTCTTGCTTTGGCCTACTTTGCAATTTTTACCATCACCATTTCTCTTTCAAATTGAACTCAGGGACCTATATTCCCAGCCCTTTTTATTTTTTAATTTTATTATGTTACTATTATTATTATTATTATTATTATTATTATTATTATTTGCCTTTTTGAGACAGGGTCTCACTATGCAATTCAGGCTGGCCTTGAGCTCACTTTTGTAGCCCAAGCTTGTCTCGAACTTGCACTGATCCTCCTGCCTCAGCCTCCCAAGTGCTGGGATTACAGGCGTGCGCCACTATACCCAGCTCCTTTTTATTTTTATTTTTGTTATTTATTTTGCAGAACTGGGGTTTGAACTTAGGTTCTTGTGCTTGCCAGGTAAGCACTTATTCTACTGAGCTACTGAGCTATCTCCCCAGCCCTTATTTTTTTGTGGTTGGCTCAGCCTACCCTGGGGGCAGGGTTGGCATGAAATGTAATGCTGGGGATCGAACTGTAATCCCTGTGTATTTGCCTAAGCTTGCCTAAGAAGGTGCTTTAGACTGCTGAGCTATCTCACTGTGTCGTCCTCCCCCCCATTTTATATCTTATTTGGAGATCAGGTCTGTCTAAGTTTTCCAGACTGGCCTTAAATTTGCAATCCTTTTGCCTCTGCCTCTTTTTTTTTTTTTTAAGACTTATTTATTTATTCTTGTTTCAGAACCTTTGTTTATTCACTCATTTTAAAAGAATTTTTTATTTTATTTACTTATTTTTTTCTTGTTTCAGAACCTTTGTTTATTCACTCATTTTTATGGCCGGCTCAGCCTGCCCTGAGGGCAGGGCTGGCGCAGCATGTGGATGTGGTGCCGGGGATCGAACCACGGTCCCTGAAGCCGTCCAAGCTTTCCCAAGCAGGTGCTTTAGACCACTGAGCCATCCCGCTGGGCCCTGCCTCTGCCTCTTAAGTAGCTGTAATTATAGAACTGGCCATCATAGCCAGCTATTTTGTGCTTCTATTTCTTATTTTTTCTGATCAGGACATCAAACCAATGCCTCAGGGACCAGGATGATGCAAGATCTCTCTCCCTGAGTGTTACGGGTGTTCTGGTCAATAGTCAGCCCCTAAGCACTTCTGCTGGCTCCCCTGTCCCCTGCAGATTCTTAGCTTCCTTGTAGTTTAGCTGTTATTCTGGTCAGTATAGGAAGGTGAGGGTCACGGATAACTGCATCTAGGACAACAGTCACGTAGGAATGCAGGGTTTTACTCTTTAGGAAGCAGAGATGGGATGAAAGGCAAATAAGAGATGAGCCTAGCTGGGGAACTAGCCTATGTAAAGAGAAGAGCCTGTTTTAACTGTTGCAGTGAAGCTGGAAGAGCCTGTATAACTTGGAGTTTTCAATCTCCAGATGAAAGTCTGGTAGGAAGCCAGGAATGGTGGTTCACACCTATAGTCCTAGCACTTGGGAGGCTAAGGCAGGCGGATTGCTGTGAGTCTGAGGCCAGTTTAGACTATGTAGTGAGTTCAAGGCCAGGTTACAGTATAAAACAAGACCCTGTCTCAAAAAAATAAAAAAGTCTGGCAGGATAGTCATTTAGAGCTACAGTGCATGTGGTCCTATTATAATTAAAAAAACCCTTGATGCCACTGGTGACCTTCAGGTTGGAGAAAGAGCCTGGGCCTAGTCCTCTGAGGTAGTGTTCAGTGAGGAGTAGGAGTCCAGGGAGTGTCAAGCAGCTAGCACTGATTCATGGTAACAAGAGGGCAGGACAGTGGGGCAGCCTGGTAAATTGACCTCTGGGAAGTACTAGTGTTTACTTAATACCACTAGACCTCAGCAGCCAACCTTCAGATAACCTCCCCAGTGCCCACCTGCAGAGCCTACTAATGGGTAAGGACAAAGGATACTTTTCTGAAATCCTGCCGTTGAGGGCCAAGGCTGCCCAAGAGGGAGTATTAGCTCACAGAACTGATCGCTGCTGCAGTGCACTTCCAAAACTAGGGTAGGCCAATGCAAATAAGGAACACTGGACTATGTATACAACTACTTCCTCTCAGTTCAAAGAGAAGAAATTTTTTCTTTTCTTTTTTTCTTTCCTTACCAATATCGACCAAAAAATTTATCATGTCTACCTACACCCTGTGCTCTGTATAACTATTATGAGGACAACAATATGCAATGTGTCAATTATTGCGAAGGTACTACTAATGTGTTTTGAATTATCATATCTTTTTTTTTTTTTCTTTGAGACAAGATCTCATTATACAGTTCAGGCTGGCCTTGAGCTCACTTTTGTAGTCCAGGCTGGTCTTGAACTCGCACCAATCCTCCTGCCTCAGCCTCGCAAGTGCTGGGATTACAGGCGTGTGCCACCATGCCTGGCTGTTACTTCTTTTTAAAAGTAATAAACAAACAAACAAAACAGGTAAGCCACCAGACCTACATAGGAGGAGGGCCTATAAGGCTTCCTCCTAATCCCCAGAATCTCTCCCAGCCCCTGGATTCCTGGTGGAGAGTATTTCATTTCAGTTTTTACCTTGCACAACTATCTCAGGTTTGTTGACCATAAAATTGTGGAACCATGCCAGGATTTCTACAGGGTGTTTATTCATTTCCTGGCCAACTGTGATTCCGGAAAGGACTGATTTTTATGTTGCTGGGGGCACAGTATCTTCTATGCAAGGGTGTGGCCACCTTATGTTCTCTTTCCTCCCAGTCACCAGCTGCTCAAGGAACTTTAGCCTGGCAGGAGGGCAAGGCCTGGGCTGGGGCTGGAGGAACAGAGGAATACTCAGGGTGATGTGTGCTGGGGTGTGTGTAGCTTGAGCTCTTTGAACCAAGAGGTCTTGAGGAAGGTTGGGTTCTAAAGGCCTCCTGGGGGAGGTCCTGCTCAAGTTGCAAGAAGAAGAAGAGGAAGGGGAAAGGTGCTCCTGGAAGGAGGAACAGCATTTGAAAAGGTTAGGAGAGGGAAGCAGGGAAAGGGTCCAGCACCCCAGGCTGGGCTGAATCTTCCTGGGCTCCTCCCTGCTCCAGATCCTCTTACCCACTACAGCCCTCAACCCAGTGATAAAGATCCAACGTTGCCTGTGAGCCTTCCCCTCCCTCTAGAGTGCACCAGGCTGACAGACTGTCAGTTTAGGACTCCTTCAGGTCTTCCCTCTAGTGTTGCCAAAGGATGAATGCTGAGGTCCAAGGGGGAAAAATGACAAAGCAGGCGTAGGCTCCACCCATCAGCCCATTCCCAGACTGGAGAGAGGATTCTGTGTTAACCAGAACTGCACTCCAATTTCAAAGACTGAAAAACTGAGGCCCATCAACGCCCACAGAACAGGTTAGAGGTGCCCTGGGAGCCAAAGTCTATACTCCGCACGTTGGGGGTGGACACTGGAGTAAAGTTAGTCACAGGAGGCCCCCCTTTTTTTTAACTGAGGATTGAACCCACAGCCTTTGTACTGTACTACACTCCCAGCCTTTTTCATTTTTTGAGGCAAGTTTTCTTTAAGCTGTTAAATTGCCTAGGCCAGAGTCAAACTTGGGATCCTCCTGCCTTAGTTTTCTCAAGTGCTAGGATTATAGGCTTTCTCCACTGTGCCTAGCTGAGAGTTCCTTTGTGGTGTATACCTCTGTTCTACAAGTTGTATATACTATAGTGGAGGAATCAGATGTAGGGGTAACCCTTTACGTAAGCCAGTGCTGACTGTCCAGCCAGCAGGGCCAGGCCCCTTTGTGCCATGGGAAGGCAGAGCATGACACTTTCCTCCGATACTGACTGCTCAGAGCAGATGTGGAAAGATGGGCCCTCTCCAGAAAGGGTGAAATCCCACATCATCCCTTTCTAGAGCCCCTCACATCTTCCTTCCTCTAGCCTTCCACGCATCTTTTGTTTTGTTTTGTTATTTCGTGAGACAGGGTCTCCCAGTATTCTTCAGGCTGGCCTCGATTGACTGTATAGCTGAGGCTGGCTTCAAACTCGAGGCACTCTTCCTGCTACAGCCTCCCCAGTGGTGAGATTTCAGACATGTATCACCCAGCCAGGCTCTTGCAGGTTCTTGGTCTGCGTTGTGGGAATTCCCAGTTGTGGGAGTTGGTGAGTCACAGTGTAAAGTTGCTTCACCGGAACAAGAGCCATAGTCCCTGGGCTGGTTGATTTGGGGGGGGGGGGGGGGGGGGACGGTTCAGGCCTACCACACTTCTTTCCAGGCCACTCCACGTACACATATCTGCAGGCCACTGAGACATAGGCGCCCAGATGTTGTAGAATCCAGAGTTCAGGGCCGAATAGATTCCAGAAGACTTCAGACCTTGAATTCGGCAAGGCTCCGCCCACAGTTCCGCCCTCCCGGCCTCCGCCCCGCAGGTCCACTGTGTCGGAGCTCGGCGGGGCGGCAGGTGAGCGGCCACTCAGATCCGGCTTGAACCCTGGGGAGGCTGGGCATCCTCGGAACCTGGGCAAAGCTCGGCTGCCCATGGGCGTTGGGAACCGCCCCTTCACGTTGTTGCCAGCCAGGCCTGCACCCGCGGGATCCCCGAGGGGCTCCGGCTGGCCTCGATGGAACTCCTTTTGGTCGCTGTCGTTTCTGCTGCTTTTGCGACTGTCTGCAATGTCCTCCTCAGACCAGGACTGGCAGTGCCCGCGCACGCCCTACGCTGCCACCCGCAACTTTGATGTGAGGTATGTGGTGCCCTTTTTCTCTGCGGGGGGCCCTGTACAGGCTGTAGTGACCTATGAGGGTGGCCAGGATGGTAGCGCTGTATTTGTGGCCACACGCAATCGTCTGCATGTGCTTGGACCTGCCCTTCAGTTTATTGAGAGCCTGGCCACTGGCCCTGCCGGTGACCCGAGCTGCCAGACCTGTGCAGCCTGTGGACCAGGCCCTCATGGCCCACCAGGTGACACAGACACACAGGTGCTAGTGCTTGAGCCTGGGCTCCCTGCATTGGTCAGCTGTGGCTCCAGCCTGCAGGGCCGCTGCTTCTTGTATGAGCTGGAATCTCATGGAACAGTCCTGCACCTGGCAGCACCAGCTTGTCTCTTCTCTGCCGACCGAAACCTGCCTGAGGACTGTCCTGACTGTGTGGCCAGCCCCCTGGGTACACGAGTGACTGTGGTTGAGCAGGGCCAGGCCTCCTACTTCTATGTGGCATCCTCCTTGAACAAAACAGTGGCTGCCAGATTTAGCCCCCACTCCGTGTCTATCCGGCGCCTCAAAGCTGATGCCTCAGGATTTGAAAGAGACTTTTCAGCACTATCAGTGCTGCCCAAATACCTGGACTCCTACCACATCGAATACGTGCACAGCTTTCAGTCAGGAGCCTTTGTCTACTTCCTGACTGTGCAGCCCTCCAGTGTGACAGACACTCGTGCCCTACAAACACACCTGGCAAGGCTCAACGCCCTGGAGCCAGAGTTAGATGACTACCGTGAGCTGATCCTTGACTGCCATTTTGCACCTAAACGCCGCCGCAGGGCCCTAGAGGTTTCCTACCCAGTGCTTCAGGCAGCCCACTCTGCTCATGTGGGTGCCCAGCTGGCCTCTGAACTAGACATTGCTGAGGGCCGTGAAGTGCTATTTGGAGTCTTTGTGACCGGCAGGAGAGGTGGCCCTGGCATGGGCCCCAACTCTGTAGTCTGTGCCTTCCCCATTGACCTGCTAAACACTCTAATTGATGCTGGTGTGGAACACTGTTGTGAGCCCCCTGTTCCCCCTCGCCTTCCACGAGGCCTTGAATTCTTCCAGATGCCCAGTTTTTGCCCTAAACCGGTAAGCAGAAATAAGGAGCCCCAGATGGCCTATCTAGCCATAGCTGAATACAGGCTTGTTCCCTTCCATCATAGCAAGGGTCTGGGAGGGAGCACACAGGCAGAGAAGCATTTTCTTCTACCCAGTTCCTAAGTTGGGGGCCAGTGTGAGAGGGGGACCAAACAAAAGCCACACAAAGGCTCATCTTCCAGCCAGGCTGCTTCCCCTGGCTATCTCTTTTTTTTTTTTTTTTTTTCTTTCATTCTCTTGGCCATCATGGCTCTGGGTTTTTTAGGTAGTTTGTGCTGAATTATGTGAGGATGGAATTGATCTTTTTTTTTTTTTTGAGACAGGGTCTCCCTATGCAGTTCAGCCTGGCCTGGAGCTCACTTTTGAGCTCACTTTTATAGCCTGGGCTAGTCTTGAACTCACACTGATCCCCCTGCCTCAGCCTCCTAAGTGCTGGGATTATAGGCATGTACCACCATGTCCAGGCTGTATCTTTTTTTTTTTTTCTTTCAGTATCAAGGATTGATCTGAGGACCTTGTGCTTGCAAGCACTTGTTCCACTGAGCTATCTCCCCAGCCCCTGGGATTGTATCATAATTATCTCTCTGTCAGCACAGCTATCAAATTCTGGTAGAATAATGGGGGCATCCCTTTCCATCTGCCCATCATGCATGCCCTCAGGACACATATGGAAAAATGCATATGCAAACACAAGTACTGGACACAGGCAGGTGCTTATGCATTCATACACCATCACACACAACCTAATGGGAGCACTTGTTTTGTTCTGCTTTCCAAAGAGGGTGGGCAAGAGCCCCTCCACCTTGCCAAGTTTTAGGGAGTCTCTCAGGCCGTGAAAGTCTGAGGGCTTAGTAAGGAACCTGCATGGCCTGTGATTCACTATTGCATTCTCAGTAAATCATCTGGAGAAGGACTCAGGGCACAATGGGAAGACAGTGTAGCCCTGGCTTATCCTCACACCAGCCTGTGCAATCAACTGTAAACATCTACAGATGTGAATAAAGGCCTAGTTTTACTGGACACTTACGCTCATGCGCTCAGGCCTAAAGAAAAACAAGTTTTAGTTTTTAGTGCCAGTTACACTAGGAGGGGCTGGTTGGAATTGGTTCAGCTGAGATTTTTATGCCACAACAGTGTAACTGAAGCTGTCAGAATAAGGATAGAAATAGCTGCATGTGGTGGCTCATGTCTGTAATCCCAGCACTTATGAGGCTGAGGCACAAGGATTGCTGAGTTCACGGCCCACCTGGGCACAGTGGGTTCAAGGCCAGCCTGAACTGCATAGTGAGACCCTGTTCAAAAAAAAAAAAAAAAAAAAAAAAAAAAGCTACCCTAAAAACAAAACCTACACTCAGTTCTGGAAGCTGCTCAAATAGTCCCACCTGAAATTATAAGAAGTTAGGCCCGGTCCTGGCAGGATGGCTCAGTGGTCTAAAGCGTCTGCTTAGGAAAGCTTGGGTGGCTGCAGGGACTGAGGTTCAATCCCCAACACCATATGCTGTGCCAGCCCTGCCCTCAGGGCAGGCTGAGCCAGCTGTAAAAATAAATAAATAAACAAAAGTTCTGAAACAAGAAAATAAAATAAAAATTAAAAAAAAAGAAGTTAGGCCAAAGACATGGGTTAAATGGACCACTAGATGAGTGCTCTTTCCTCAGGCTGACCCTGCAGTGACTGCTCTGAGTGGCCATTGGCTCTCTTCTTCTTCTTCTTCTTCTTCTTCTTCTTCTTCTTCTTCTTCTTCTTCTTCTTCTTCTTCTTCTTCTTCTTCTTCTTCTCCTCCTTCTCCTTCTCCTTCTCCTCCTTCTCTTCCTGCTGCTTCTTCTGCTTCTTCTTCTTCTTCTTCTTCACCACTGAGCCATCTCGCCAGCCCCTGTTGGCTCTTTTGTGACCTTCTCAACTCACTGTTTTCCAACTCCACTGGAGACCTAAGAGGCAGTAGAATTTATACCCAGTGTGGGGCAGGGATCTGCAGCTTCTTCTTCTCAGCTGCATATAATGAGATTGAGAGGCCCAAAGGGTAGGAGCTTCTCTTCTGGCACTGGACTGCCCTGCTTGGTCCTATCATTCTCCCTCTGGGAAGGCATAAATCCTTCCCAACTTGGTTAGTTAGTAAATCAGAAGATACCTAGCATGGTTGGGCAGTGCCAGACACCAGGAAGATTAACCTTAGGCCCTCCCCACAGGCTGGCCAGGCCACCAGGAGATGTAGGAAACTGTGTTTGTGTAATGACTCTGGGTGCGCAGCTGCTGGGACAGCACTCGCTGTGTGCCATAGACTGGGCCTAGGTAGTGATGGCCTACATGGCTTCAGGAGGGGGCCAGGTCCTTTACAGGGCACTGTGTGCTTAAGTGTTTTCAGGGGCCAGGGACCCCTAGTAAACCTTAAAACTGAAAACTAAGATCCTGGAGCCTAGAAGCAAGTACACAGGGCTGTGGCCCTGGCTAGCTCAAGGCCTCTTTTCAGCCCTGGACCCCACCTGTCCCTGAGTCATGCTGAAACCACCTGGCAGTCTCTAGACTTGGGCCAAGCCCCTTTTCTTCTCAAGTGAAGACAAAGTCCTAGTCTCCACCCACACAAGCTACAGATTCAGGATATGGGGCAATTCTGCGCCCAGCTGTATCTTGTGTTCCTCTACACTCCCTGCTCTGCAGTGAAGTCACTGGAGTGGGTTAAATCTGTGTGGGTGGTTTTGTTTTGTTGTGTTTTGCCTTTTTGAGACATGGTCTTGCGAATGCAGTTCAGGATGGCCATAAGCTCACTTTGTAGCTTAGGCTGGTCTTGAACTAACAATAGTACTCCTGCCTCTGCCTCCGGAGTGCTGGGATGACAGGTGTGTGCCACCACACCTGGCCACATCTCTGTGTGTGTTCATGTGTGTGTTTGTGGGGCCAGGGTTCGAACTCACAACCTTGCACTTGCCAGGCAGGCACTTGTGCCACTGAGCTATCTCCCCAGCCCCTTTTTGGTGCTGAGGAGTGCTCTCAGTGCAGGCAAGGGAGTCTTCAGCATCTGGGGTTGGCTACTGAGCCTTGCCTGTGCCCCAATCCCAATCCCAAAACCTCAAATTCACAAACCATGTCCCTTTTTGAGAAGCTTGCAGACTCAGGCTAAAGAAGTACAGTCCCCAGATAACCCCATGCTAACAGCAGAGAAAGGGTGAGCATCTCTCCTAGCTTCTGCAACCTAGCCTAGCACCTACCTATGGGGTCTTGCTGTATTTCTTCTGTACATGAGGAATAAGTAGCAGCTAGGGGTGCAGAAGGATCTTTGGAGTCTCAGGGAGAGTGCTCAGATTATACTAGAGTACTGGCCAATTAACTCCAAGTACACCCTGTTACGCAATTGAGGAAACAAGCCCAGAGGGGACAGGATTTGAGGAACACTTGCAGAGGCAGAGATCAGCCAGCAGGGGGCAGGAGAGGACTCTAGTTAAAAGTGCAGATTTCCAATTTGGCTCTTCTGAGGTCAGATCTCTCTGAGGCTGTTTCTGCTCTACAGGTTTGTTGTGAGGTTGAGTAACTCTTACTTCAGTGGATATGGCAGAATAAGGCAAAGAGTGGGCAAGCTGGCCTTCTGGCCTGGGCCTTCTTTCTTCCTATCCTTTGCTACCTGTGAAAATCCCATGGGATGTAGCTGCAGGTAACTGGCAGGTCAAAAGCCTTTTCTAGTCAGGACAGGCGAGGAGTGGGAGTTCCAGGAAATTGCAATCACTGACAGAGTTTGAACCGTCTTTCTCTTCCCTGACTCTCCTTAGCCAGACCCAGGGGCTCCTAGCCCCAACATCAGCTGCCGCTACTTCCCTCTGCTGGTCAGCCGCAGCTTCCAACGTGTGGACTTATTCAACGGGCTTTTAGGTCAAGTGCAGATCACTGCATTGTATGTAACACGCCTTGGCAATGTCACAGTGGCCCACATGGGCACAGCGGACGGACGCATCCTCCAGGTAGGTCTCTTACCTCACAACTCCCTAGCCCTGTTTTCCTGTCCCCATGTCTGTTGTGCTTACAGCTGACCTATCTCAGGTGGAGCTAGTGAGATCACTCAACTACTTCCTATATGTGTCCAACTTCTCACTGGGCAACAGTGGACAGCCTGTTCAGCGAGATGTCAGTCGCCTTGGGGACCATTTACTCTTCACCTCTGGGGACCAGGTGAGGTAGGCAGGGTCACATCCTGGAGTCAGGGTTGTGGGACCATCTAATCTAAGAAGATTCTGACACAGAGTTCCCACCACCGCAGTTTACAATAGAGCCAGAAGGGTCCCTCCTTTGGTCATCCCTAATTCACCTGTTATCCAAGGTCTTCCAGGTACCTATCCGGGGCCCTGGCTGCCGCCACTTCCTCACCTGTAGGGGCTGCCTGAGAACACAGCGCTTCATGGGCTGTGGCTGGTGTGGTGACATGTGTGGCAGACAGGAAGAGTGTCCTGGCTCCTGGCAACAGGATCACTGTCCACCTATACTTACTGAGGTACAGTTTTCCTGGAAGGGCACAGGTAAGGGTGGGATAAGTGGGGCCTACAGTGGGGATCAGCAAGTTTTGACCATGATGTGACTCGAGCCTAGGATGCCCTCCTTATCTACAAGAAAAACATTCTTGGGAGGCTGGGGAGATAGTTCCATGGTACAAGTGCTTGCCTAGCAAGTGCAAGGTCATGAGTCCAATCCTGCCAAAAAAAGAAAAAAAAAAAAAAAAAAAAAAAGAAAAGAAAAATATTCTTGGCAGAGAGGAAACACATGCTATGACTCGGGAGGTGGAAAATACTTGAATGAAGACAAGCAAGTAACCCAAAATGGCTGGATTGAGGGTAGTCAGAGGGTATGGCAGAGTACTCTGAGGGAGCAGAGGGGGCTGAAGAGAGCCAAACTCAATACAACTCAGCCTCTCTTTTGTTGGCTTCAGTTTTACCCCCACAGTGGGCCCCTAAGGGGCAACACAAGGCTGACTCTATGTGGTTCCAACTTCTACTTGCACTCTCATTCTCTGATACGAGAGGGAACCCATCAAGTCACCGTGGGCCAAAGTCCCTGCCAGCTGCTGCCTCAGGATACCTCAGACCTCAGGTACAGGCTGATCTCTTCCTTCTTTCTATTGCTTATGGGGGAAAACAAGCAGACCCTCCCATGTGCAGGCTGTTTTCTGCTTGTCAAGGATAAGGAGAATGGAGCAAGCTGTAGTGGCTCTGACTGCCCCATTCCCAGGAAAGCTTCCTTATCCCTTTTTAATCCTGCACATGCACTCCCCATCTGTTTAGTCAAGACGTAAAAATCAGTTCTTGCAGGGCCCAATTGTACCTGTCTTAGAGGAAGGCATGGGTGGAGAAATGCCATCCTCAGGCTCAGAGGAATCCTGTGACTTGTAGCCAGCATGCAGTCAGGCTTTGTGATTCCTAATTAATCTCAAGCACTCCATTGATGTTATAGCCCAGCACCCCGGAAGGACTTTGTAGAGAAGCTTGAGTGTGAGCTGGAACCTTTGCACTCTCAGGAAGCAGGGACTACCAACATTAGCCTCACTGTGACTAACATGCCGCCAGGCATGTACTTCCGCGTAGATGGCACCTCCGTGCTGGGAGGTTTCTCTTTCATGGTGAGGCCTCCTTGTCTTTTGTATGTTCTTGGCCAATAGATGGTACAAAAAGGGAAGGGTTTGGGGTTGAGAGACTTCTCTGGCTAAGATACTTTGATGCCCTCTTAGGAGCCTGTGCTGACAGCGGTACAACCCCTCTTTGGCCCACGGGCAGGGGGCACCTGGGTTACCCTTGAAGGCCAGTACCTGTCTATAGGCACCAGCTGGGCTGTGGTGATCAATGGAACTGAATGCCAGTTGAAACAGTGAGTACCAGCAGGCAAGGAGAGGGGAAGCCACATAGCCCATTTAAGGGAATCTTACTAAGTAGGTACTGCATCCTGTAAGGGTAGAGAGAAGAGGACTCAGCTATATGCTTAGTGTAAGGGAGCAGTTTCAGGAAGGATCTTCTTCCCCTCCAGTCCAGAGGCAGGGGACCAGGTCACAGAGTCTACTGGCTCAAACAAAGGATGTGAGGAACCTGTTCCTTCCCTTCTCTCATGAAGGACTTACTGGGACCCATGGAATTTGGGTTGGTGGGGGCAACATCCAAAAGAGGAACCAGAAGGGATTAGCAGGCCCATAGAAGAGGTAAGATTGGCCATTGTGTGTGTGTGTGTGTGTGTGTGTGTGTGTGTGTGTGTGTGTGTTGGGGGGTGTGCACCCCTGAGCCAAATCTCTCATTCCTGTAGGGTCAGTGAGGGGCAGATAGTATGTACCACACCCCCTGGTGCTGCTACGGGCCATGTCCCACTTGGCCTGCAGATGGGGGGTGCTGAAGTACCTGGGTCCTGGACCTTCCACTACAAGGAAGACCCCATTGTGTTGGATATTACCCCTAACTGTGGCTACATGTAAGTGTCACCTCTTGTATAAATTAGCCTCTGAGGAATGAAAGAGGCAGGCTTAGAGAACACCTACACCAAACCACTCTGCTCTCCTCCATAGTGGCTCCCATGTCACCATCCATGGCCAGCATCTGACTTCAGCGTGGCATCTAATGTTATCCTTCCATGATGGGCAAAAGGCAGTAGAGAACAAGGTAAGTGGGTGCCAGCCACGAGGGAGGAAGCCTGAGCCAATCCACAAGCTCCAACCTCACTTTTACTGGCATAAGGAATCTGGGGCAGCCACAAGTCGGGTGCCTGCCTAACCTTTATTCCCATATGGTCTCAGCAGTGTGAGGGGCCGCTTCCGGAACAGCATCGATGCCGTCTGCCTGAATATGTGGTTCGAGACCCCCAGGGGTGGGTGATAGGGAATCTCAGTGTCCAGGGGGATGGAGCTACTGGCTTCACACTGCCCAGATTTCGTTTCCTACCTCCACCTCGTCCACCCAGTGCAGACCTAGCTCCACTGAAGCCTGAAGAATATGCTGTTAAGTTTCAGGTAGGTCTGAGGGATGAGGCAGGAACAGTGAGGGATGATGGAATGGTGGCCAGGCCACTGACTGGTCCTCATGACTATCTCTGCAGTATATTGGGCTGGATGCTGTGGCTGACTGTGTTGGTGTAAATGTAACTGTGGGTGGTGAGACCTGCCAGCACGAGCTCCGGGGAGATGTGGTGGTTTGTCCGCTGCCTCTCTCAGTGCAACTCAGCAAGGATGGTGTCCCTTTGGAGGTAGGAAGCCCAACTTCCCTTTGTGGCAAACGTAGCCGAAAGCCTGTAGGCTAAGCCTCGGCTACTATCTGCTTCCAGGTCTGTGTGGATGATGATTGTCACAACCTGGGCAGAGTGGTCCGGGCATCCCCAGAGGACTTCCCACAGAGCATACTTTTTGGTGTCCTGCTGGGCTTGCTCCTGCTTGTGGTTTTACTGGCTGTTGCACTAGTCTTTAACTACCAGTGGCGGAGGAAGCAACTAGGTGAGCCCCCTACTCGCAACCTGACTCAGCTTCTAACCTCCAAAGAGTAGCATCTCCAAGCCCCAACTTCTTCCCTCTGCCTAGGCGTTGGGGTACTCTCACAGCTGCCTGGTGGGAGTTGGCTCCCAGGGACTTGGAGCTGTCTTTCCATAGTCTGTTTTCCCAGTCCTGATGACCTAGCATCCCTGAGCCAGACTTCTAGAGCTGTGCTCCTGCCTATACTCCACTTAGGCTCTATGGAAATGATTTTGGTGGATGATGGAGGTACTAGGAGCTAGGGCTACATCTTCTCCACAAACTCTCATGCCTTCTCCCCCACAGTACTCTCTGCCCTTGATGATCCACATTCTCCCACTGGGGTCCTTGGAGAGTCCTCAAGCAGCAAGGAAGTGTCCTCTGTTCCTCTGCTGCGAACAGAATCCATCCAGCTCAGGGACCTGAACACTGCACTCCTGGCTGAGGTCAAGGACATACTGATTCCTCATGAACAAGTGATCACTCACAGTGACCGAGTCATTGGCAGAGGTACAGAGACAGGCGGGATGGAGCAGAGAGAATTCTGAGATAATGTTGGCTCAAGGCACAGTTGGGAAAAACTCTGCTCTGGTTTTCTCACGAACCTGTGTAACCTTGACTATACCACAGAGCTTCCTTTGCTCATCTGTGAAATGGGGGTTAGGAAAATTCTACCTTCCATGTGTTCTGGTGTAAATTAAGTGGACACTGGAGGGCTGCAATCTTTTCCATATTGAAGATGTTGTCGGGGCCCAGCGGGATGGCTCAGTGGTCTAAAGTGCTTGCTTGGGAAAGCTTGGACGGCTTCAGGGACCGTGGTTCGATCCCCGGCACCACAAGCTGTGCCAGCCCTGCCTTCGGGGCAGGCTGAGCTGGCCATAAAAATGAGTGAATAAACAAACACAGGTTCTGAAACAAGAAAAAAAATAAATAAAATTTAAAAAAAGGAGATGTCTTTCCCCTACCCTTTTTTTACTTTAGTCCTAGACATTAAACCCAAGGATTCCACACTAAGCTACTTCCCCAGTCCTTTTTTTTTTTTTTTT
>PVJA010035101.1:0-22140 GCA_004027025.1 Myocastor coypus
AAAGAAAAAAAAAAAGTAATGTGGATTTAGAAAGGTTAATGTTTAATTGTTTGATCAATCTTATATACCTATATGTATTAATCTAAACTGATCTGATGATGAAAATATGTAATATAACCATTGTTAAATTTAAACAATAAAAAAATTTAAAAAAAAATTTCAGGGGCTGGGGAAATAGCTCCATGGCACAAATGCCTGCCTGGCAAGTGCAATGTCATGAGTTCAACCCCCAGTCCCACCAAATAAAAAATAATAAATAAATAAATTTCATATCACAACATGATATAAATACATTTAAGCTGGGCATAGGAGCACATGCCTGTAGTTCCAGCACTTGAGAGGCTGAAGCAGGAGGATTGCTGCAGGTCTGAGGCCAGCATGGGCTACAAAGTGAGCTGAAGGCCAACCTGAATTGTACAGGAAACCCTTACCTCAAAAACAAAAGTACATGTGTATGCATGCAACTGACTTGGCTATTCCCCTTCTAGGCATCTTCCCAAAAGAGGTAAAGGTGTCATATTACAGTGATGCATGCATACAAATATTTATAGCAATACAGCTCATGATAGTAAATCTTGGAAGCAACCTATATATTCACTCACCGATGAACAGGCAAGCAAAATGTGACACACAGTGAAACACTACTCTGTTTTTGTTTTTGCATTTTTTAACTTCAGAGGTTATTTTTGATCTAATTTCCTCTATACTTTTCTGCAGGTTTTTTTTTAACTTCAGATGCTATTAATTCAGAGATTTCTTTTTAACTTCAGAAGTTATTTCTGGTCTGATTTCTTCTGTACCTTTCTGCATTTGTTTCTTTACTTCAGATGCTATTAATTCTGAGTTTTCAACAGTGTCATTACTACCTTCTTCCACACTAGTGTCTTCTCATGTGCTCTGGGTGGGCTTGGGAGCTAAGGTTGCATTTTACTCCTTCTCTTTCTCATTTTGTATAGTACTGACCTCTGACCTTTGAAAATCTTACCCAAGAGAGATTATATGGTTAAGGTTGTTATAGTTTTGTATTTACAGAACTATAGTTAGGAACCCTAATAATGGGTAGTGATATTTAGCAGATGGCAAACTTTTGTAACTAATGGGTTTGTATTTTAGACAGTAAGAGCAACATGATGTCTGTGTAGCTAAGTAGATATTAATTGAAAATTTGTCTTTAGTTTAGCTCCCCTAAGGTCTGTCTGATCATCTCCCCTTGATGTACCTGGAGCCTTCCAGGCCCACTAGTTCACCCAGTTACCTGTTGTCCCCTCTGTATATCAAGTGAAAAAGAGAGAAGACATTCTCATAGATCTAAGTCTAGCAAAGTGTCTCAGCTTACTGGGTCCAGATCTACCAAGGTTGAACTCATCCAGGTGTGCAGAACAAGTGAACAGCTTCTGACATTGCCAGTTCTGCTGATAACCCACTACTATTATGGACTATTGGACTATATATACAGCTACTTTCTCTTAATTTAATGAAAAGAAAGATTTGTACTTATAGTATTTAGACAAAATAGCATGTCTACATCTTATATTCAGAACAATAGCTCTTTTCCTGGGACTCACCAACATGGGTCGCATTCGTACCAAGACAGTGAAGAAAGCGGCCCGCGTCATCATTGAGAAGTACTATACGCGCCTGGGAAACGACTTCCACACCAACAAGCGCGTGTGTGCGAGGAAATAACTATCATCCTCAGAACAATAGGAAGACAACAATATGCAATGTATTAATTATTGTAACTGTCCTATTAACCTGTTGTGAAACTGTCTCATTGCTATTTCTTTCTCATTAAAATTAATTTTAAAAAAAGAGAAAATAAAAAATGGAGTACTACTCTGCTATAAAGGATAAACTCAAACCATCTGTAGAAGGATTCACCTGAGACCACAGTGTTAAATGAAATAAATCAGACACATAAGCTTAACTATCACATGGGTTCTTTTCCAAGAAACCCAAATTATAAATAAAAGTTAAATATTCTTTTATTTCTTAAAGGAATACAACTCAGGCAATTAAAAAATTAACATGAAAGAACTCTTTTTCCAATTAAGACAAATGAAAAAAACCTTCATTGTTTGCAATAAACTGCTGGAAAAAATAGGGGATGACTTCACCCACACATGTGTAGGCTGGGGGACCCTTAACCTGGTGACACAACTCTTAACCTTGGTCCTGAGTATATGAAATGAAGGAAGCTTTCACATTTTGTTTGCCATCCAATTTATAACTTTAACACATGACTGATGAGAGCAAGCATCCCGCATGCTGTTCCTCTCCTTAAAAGGCCATCAATGGACCTAAGCGAGTAGAACTTGGCTATTTCCTCTCCTCAGGTACCCACACTCACACACACTCCAGCTGTGAGGAAGACAGCCTTTTTTTTTTTTTCTTGTTTCAGAACTTTTGTGTGTTTGTTTATTTATTTATTTATTTATTTATTTATTTATTTTTATGGCCGGCTCAGCCTGCCCTGAGGGCAGGGCTGGCGCAGCATGTGGTGCTGGGGATCAAACCAAGGTCCCTGCAGCCACCTGCAGGTGCTTTAGACCACTGAGCCATCCTGCCGGGCCCAAGGCAGCCTTCTTGAAAGAGATACTGTGAGTGGAGAGAATGGAGGAGAAGAGACTCTTAGAGACCCATTGCCAAGAGGAAGATTATGTCAACCTCACCATCCTTAAGCCCAATTGAAAATAGGAGCAATACTAATATATAACACCAATTACCGAATATTGATAATGGAACAGCATCCATTGCAGACTTTTCCCCCTGGTGGTCTTGTAAGAAATCCCTTACGTAATTAGAAGCATCAGTTCTGTTTCTAACCAATATTCATCTAGCACTTACTGCTGGAGGTGAAGCAATTCCTCAGACTGGAAAGTAGGTTAGTGAGAACGCATGTCCCACATGTACAAGGAGCTTCTACAAAGCTTGATCTTAGATCCAGGACCCAAGTATGGCACAGAAGTTACTGAGTTATAGGGCTCCATACAGCCTGGGACAAGGAGACAAACAGGTCAATGACAAACACTATGGGTGGTGTCATGTGCTTGGTAAAGCTTTAAATATGGGTAAGATCTTGGCACAGCACTGGAGCAGAGTCCTAACAAGGACTAAGATTTATTTTTTGCTGCCAACTTGACAGATTAGTTTCTAGTGTTGCATTTCTGCTCTGAGATTTAAACCTGCTTACTCATGTACCTGACACCTGGGTGCTACTTCTGCAGTAGAAGCTGAAATCTTCAGAGACCAAGCACACTGTCTGTGACCTCCAAGGGCACTGTTCTTACCATGTCAGTTAAAATTCTCCCCCAGTGCAATGCAGCCAACTGGTACATGTCCCTTGGGACTATGCCCAGGGTTCGTGTCTTACAAGCAGGCCTAGGATAATAGGCAAGAGGAGAACCAAAGGGTGACTCTAACTTCTGTACTTTTGGTTTCAGAAACTAACTCAGACTTCTGCAGCAGTGATTCCTCATCATTCCTCTTAGTGGAAGAATACAAGACAACAAGGTGACATTTGGGGAAGACACATGTCACTGAAGAATGGTGAGTTATTTCAGACATAAAATGTTGCTAGCCCGGCTTTCTCTCCCTAAGCAAGGGAAAGTAGAATCAGATATCCTGGGAAAAGTTGAAAAATGTGAAGGCTTTGTTATTTAATCAAAGCCATCTTCAAAGCATTATTCTAACCCACAACTGCCAGAATATCTAAATGAATCAGATTATTATCAGAACAAGGCCTGGCATTGTTTTTATAAGGAAAACTAGATCATTACTCTTTGAACTTTATTTACTGGATTTAATTTTGTCAAGGCCTCTTTTTTTCATTTTCCTCCTGTGAAGAAAATTTTTGGAAGTTCCTCCCATTCTTTATTATTTTATCATTACCTGTCCATGAGCATTAAATATTTGACTAGTAAATTAATTTTAGTTAACTTTTAAAATTCATCTCTAGATATCCATCTGTATTAACAATTTTGGCAATGTCTTTTTTGTGAATCCACAGCCAGTGGTCACACATAGCTAATGATGGGCTTTTGCATTAATGGCTAATTTGTTACAGTGCTCTTATAACATAATATACATCACCTATCAACCAATCTTGGCTTCCTTGGACTTAATCACACTATATCAAAAAAGCAAAGTTACCTCCTGCATGATAAAAAGAGCAAATGTGTCTATAGCAACCACATATGAACTCTAAATCTATAATCAGAGCTGCAGCTCATTTTTTTCCCTCCTAGTATGTAAAAGGCAGTGAATGGAGAAAGAGATTAAGTAAAAAAGGAAATGATAACTATAATGAAAGGAGTACTAAGTGCTTCTAAAGAAGACACTGATAAAAATAGAAGAGAATATAAAAATGATGGAATCCTTGAATGAGCAATGTAGGAAAGACATAGAATACATAAAGCAGATTCAAAGTGCTATACAGGAAATTAAAACCTCAATCACTAACTGGCAAAACCATTTGAATGAAAGTGAAAATAGACTTTCAGACCTTAAAGACACCACTGCAGCTGGTGAAAAGGTAAGAAAAGATCTCTTAAAAATAACTAGGATGCATGAAAAATAATTCAACATCTGCAAGACGATGCAAAGAGGAACAACATAAGACTAATAGGAATCAATGAAAAGGAAGGAGTCAGCACAAATCAAATGATATAAAAAGAATATGGGCAGAAGTAATAACAGAAAACTTCCCAGATATGGGGAAACAATCTGACATTCAGGTAACCAAAGCATATAGAACTCCAAGTAACATCAACCCAATTATAGCCACACCCAGATATTTACTAATCAAGATCCCAGAAATTCAGTAAAGGAACAGTATACTAAAAGCCACTAGAGAAAACAGATACATTTAAAGCAAAACCCATCAGAATAATGGCATATTTCTCTTCACAAACCATCATGTCAAAAAGAGCATGGAGCAAAGTACTACAAGTTTTGCAAGAAAATAAATTCCAACCCAGAATGATATACCCTACAAAACTCTCTTTCAAGCATAGTGGAGAAGTGAAATACTTCCAGAACAAAGAACAACCAAAAAAATTTCATGATGCCAAAGCCAGCCCTGCACAGTTTACTAAAAGATATTCTAGAGAGGGATAGAAATGACCACAACTCCATTAAGGAAAATGAAAAGAACCCACCAAATAGGGCAAACAATGAAACACAGAAGAAAAAGAGCTATAAAACAGCAATCTTTCAGCTATTTTGTATACAGCAGCAAAATATCTCCAGTATATTTTACAAATGGACTTCTCCTGCAGTCTATGGGTCATGATTCTGTCTAGATCTACAGGGTTGATATTAAGGAAAAGTAGCTCAGTCCCACAAGTGACACCTGGCTACCAGTAAGCATCATGAACACTGTCCATATCCATGGCATACTAGAACTTTGTACAATATCCCATCCCCAAACTCTTAGAAGTTCTGCTCATATATTTACCATTGCAGTATTTATGTTACATTTTACTTTATTACCATGGAAACTTTTTTTAGTAGATTTTTTTATATATTAACCTATTCAAATACTATGTGAATACTCTTGAACTGATTATAGATTTGTACGTATGATACACAACATTCTTGCCTGTAAGTTGGACTCATGATTTAATTTGAATTTTGGAATATTGTTTTGAAATATTTAATTGAATTTTGATTAACTAATTTAACTAACTTTCTGAATATTGTTTAATTATACTTTTTGTTTTATGATTAATACTGTATCTTTGACTTACAATCTACTTATAAGACATGGTATGATATTTTCTCCTAATATTAGAAACTTTAAAAAGAAAAAAAAAATCAAACATCTTTGATTTAGCTTGAAATTGATATTTTCCGTCAATCATTGATATTCTAATAACTCTTATAGTATGTGAAAAAAGCAGTTACACATTTCTACACAAACATTTAGAAATCCAAGGATGTACAAAATTTTAGCCTATCAATCCTATGGCATTTTGTCCAGTCTTACTCTCAATTAATACTCTTTTTTGTTTTTTGTTTTTTGGTTTGTTTGTTGTTTTTGTTTTTGTTAGTCAACCATTTACTTGAGACAGAGTATAACAGTAATTGAGTTTACATTAGAAGCAGCACACATCTAACAGAAGAGAATGACAGGCATTCCAAGCATAGTTTTAGTGTTGTATGGTGCTATGATCAATGTGATAAACATTTTGGAGGTTCTTAGGACCAATATCTCATTCATCCCGTGTACATATGTGCATGGTTTTGTTCCTGCTATGTTTCCTCTCTTGATATTCAGAAAGCCAGTGATGTTAAGCTCAATTACCTATATTATAGAGTAATAGTATCATGAAGCTTCTCTGCTGGAAGGTTGAAAATGTAAGTTAACAGACCAACAACTGGAGAAAAAGAAGGGCTATGAGGATAACCAGTATTTTGGCCCTAACCCTTCAAGGTCAGTAAGAACTCAGGACATAAGAGAATCTGTGCTGTAATATCCTATAACTCAGAGGTGTCCCAAATTTTCTGGTCAAGGAGATTATGGGACCTCAGAGGAAAGAGATAAATGAACTATAGTGTGTCTAAGGAGAGTCACCCAGAGAAAAAACATTCTCTTAGGCTTTCACAGAAAGCAAACTGGTCAAGCAATGGCCATGACTCATCCTGAAGGCTGACATTGACAACAGTTCTACAAAGCACTGCACATGGTTCCAAAGTTAATCCTGAGGGGATTTGACCTTGGAAGATACAGAAGATGAATGTTTTGTTATACAGGTCTTGCTTTAACTTGTCCTTGATCACCCAGCAGAAAAGCTTAATTATGAGGCATAAAACACAGAACTAGATTAGTACGATGAGCTATAAGAGGCTTAAATCAACAGCCTCCAACACTACCAGTTTCACCAGAACCCAGTGCAGTTATGGAACACTGGACTATGTATACATCTACTTCCTCTCAGTTCAAAGAGAAGAAATTATTTTCTTCTTTTTCTTTCTTTATCAATTGATTAGAAAATGTATCATGTCCATACCCTGTGTTCTGTATTACTATTATGAGGACAATATGCAATGTGTCAATTATTGTGAATGTACTACTAATGTGTTGTGAAACTATCATATTGATATTTCTTATTAAAAGTAATTTAAAAAGTAATTAATACATTGCAAAAAAAAAAAACCCTAAAGAATAATCGAGACTGGGATTGCTGCCATTTTATATCATGTATACTATAGCAAGATTCATGACATAAATAATAAATGAATTGAAATTTTGTGAAATTTTTGAAAATATTAAAAAATAAATAAAGGAAAAAATTATACACACACACACACACACACACACACACACAAGACAGTTAGGATAGATATACAGCTACCTTCTCTTAGTTCCTTGAGAATAGAAGTTTATACTCAAATTGTTCAGACAAGACATCAGTCTGCATCTTGTCCTCCAAATAACTACTATGAAGACAACAAATGCATTGTATTAATTATTGTAGCCATCTTACCAACTTGTTTTGAAACTGTTTCATTGCTATTTTATCTTTTTTCTCATTAAAATGACTAAAAATTATACATATGTGTGTAATATTTTCCTTTAAAAAATCATCATTTGCTAGCCCTTCAACACAGTGAAGTTTTCATGAAGCTTGTAGGCTTTTTTGTTCTTTGGTTGAGAATGTTGAACTTTATTTCATATACCTAAGGATAGGGAATTAAATACATTATAAACATAACATCCATAGTATTTTCTTTTAGATTTAACAATGTCTTTAGTTTTTGGAAAAAATTTCCCAAAGTTAAAAGACACACCAAGGACACAGGTGCAGAAAATGCAGTTAGCTAATCTAAGAATTCAAATAAGAAGATTGAGATGCAAATATGAAAAAGCCTGACTTAGGCGTTCCAAACACAACATATATATTATTCTCACCTACTTTGAACTTTACAGCATTTCCTAGAAGGGGAGATGGATGCAGACAGATTATGAATTGGCCTCACCTGATGTGTCTCCTCATTTATTTCTACTCCACAGGACTCAACAACTTCCCAATAGCCTCACCACCCCCTCACAGTGGAACATCCACACCAGCACACCGTATTCCCATATTAGTCACATCTTTTTCACTTTTTAATAGCATGTCACATTTGGGATTAAAGTGACAGTACAAGAACAGCCAATAACCCTACCATTTCTATGGGCTAAGTTGATGTTACAGTTGTCATTGCACTATAACACTGCCGTGTCACCTGCACTAAGAGGACAGTGGGCAGCAGCTATGAGAGAATATCCAATGGGAAAGGCCAGGCTGTGTTTAAGGATGAACCTTCCAACCTCTCACAGACTTCTTTCATTTTAAAGGAAAAAAAATTCAAAATAAGATAAGAAGGGAAATCAAGATAGCTCAGCAGACTAAGCACCTGCTTAGGCAAGTGCAGGGACTGGAGTTTGATCCCCAATACCACTTGCATGCTGAGCTGGCCACTGAGACCAGGTGTGGTGGTGCACACCTGTAATCCCAGCTCTGGGAAAGCTGAGACTGCGTAGTGAGACCATATACCAAGTACATTAAATAAATAGATAAATAAATGGAGGGTAACAATGATTAAAACATTGCATATTATAATCTTTAAATTAGTTGTAAGGTATCAGTACTTAATTGTCCAACCAATATTAGCACTAACCTTTCTTTTTCAATGAACTAAGGGAAATTAGTATATAAATATCTTAACTATCATAGATAGATAGATAGATAGATAGATAGAAAGATACATAGATACATATAGATATTGTTTCGTTTTGCTCTAAGCTTCCTTCTTTTTTGTGTGTGTAGGGTCTCACTATGCAGCTCTGACTCACAGTGATCTTCCTGTTTCTTGTCTCACAAGTGCCGGGATTATAGGCACACGTTGCCACACTTGGACTTAAGCTTCCTTCTTTTCTCTACTCCCTTAATCCAGTTTCTCTTTCCTTTTGAAGTTTCTTCCATTTCACAATATGCATTGGATATTTTACACCATATTTTCTCTTTCAGCTTCTCGCACTAGGGAGACACGATGATGTTTACTCATGCATCGGGTTTATTTCCCTTGTGTGCACAGCTGGCATATATTTCTCTCATCATCACCTACACTATCATCACCATCCCAGGTGGATCCAGCTCATCACATATTTTCTAACTTGTTGATGTTCTTTCTCAGCTTTGGAAAAATCATCCCCAGTCTCTTCAGTAGCCCAATCCGATGCTTTCTTTTCTTCCTTTGTAGATCTCTGAGCATCTTTCTTGAGAGAGTGGGTATCTACATTCTTGTCCTTTGGGGAGCACACTGCTAGGATACAGGTCACACATCAGAACCCCAGGAGGGTCTGCTTGAACTTCCAGTCCTCTCTTTTTCTTCTTTCCATTACTGTCTGCTTTCTCTTCCAGTGCATGCATGAATTGCAAACTGTTTTGACCTCAGCCACAGAGGCTCCTGATTCTTTACTAGGTTCCAGCTGCCCTGCAAAAGCTTTTTTCCTCTTCTTCTACCTCTTCTTCCTCAGCTCCAGAGACAGCTCTCCCTTCCCTGTCACCATTCAGGTGGCTCCCTGAGGCTGCTGTCTCCTCCATGTGCACGAGGAGGGAGGGAAAGAGTAAGAGAGGGAGGGAGGGAGGGAGGGAGGGAAGGAAGGAGGGAGGGAGGGTGGGCCTCAAGGGCTGCTTCTCCTTCACCACCTCCAGGTGCTCCTCGAGGCAAATGAAGCAAGGCTTATTCTGCAATATTATTTTACTTTTATGCCTTTATTTATACTATTTTAATTAATTTGGATTTACTGTGAGATACAGAGACTCAGTCAACAAAGAGAAAATTTACTTCCCTACAATTTCAAATTAGGAAATAATTAAAGACCTAAGAAACATTTAGATTAAAGTATAAAACTTTTATACAGGTAATGCTTTATGGTGCAAGGTAAGGCAGGAGCAATGACATCACACAAGGTAAGAAGAGGACATGATCTGAGTGGGGCCTGAAGGTCGGATCTCTAGAAGAATATGAAAGCTGGAAAAAGCATCATGTATATCAATTTGAGCATTAATTTTGGGAAGACTGTCTTTCATGCCAGATGGTATCAACAAGTTTTCATGGTCCATCAGAAGGAAGCTGCTGTCATGAAGCCTAACCCAAAGGAAGACGACAGGTCTACACCTATATTCCCTGCTTGCCTTCTCTTAGAGGGGTTTAGAGGGCAACATTCTCTTGACATTCATGTTGAAAAGCCTCTGAAGGATCAAAACCCTTGACACTCAGAACTTTAGTCAGTTTCTCCTGAAGTTTTAACTCGTTGTGTTTCTTTTTAACAAGCTGAGATCGGAGCGTGGACACTTCCAGGTTAGGTTGGTTATTTTCATCTTTCAATTTCACAACATACTTGATTTTTTACTCTACGTTCTGATGCCCCAGTATTTAAGCATCTTAGTCTCTTCTGTTATTCAGCTGTTTCTGAGTTGTACCAAGTTCCTTCAATAAGGCCAGTTTCTCTGCTTTCTCAAATTCATCCAGTTGTTGCTGAAAAGATTTTGTTTTACCATTCACAAGGGACACACCATCTATTAACTTCCCAGTTAACTCTTCCAGTATATTTTTTCTCAGTTTTTCTTGCTTTTTCCCCTGCTTTTTGCCTCCTAGAATCTTATTTGAGTTCGTTCCATAAATCAGTTATTTTTTTAAGTGAAGAAACTGTGATTCCTTTCATTTCTGCATCTTCAGAGTAGACTTCTGGGCTCAGTTACTCTTTACCATTGCTGGGACAAAATATCCAACACCCAAAATGAAGGAAGGAAAGGTTTATTGCGCTTACAGTTAGTGGAGGTTTCAGTCCATACTCCACTGGCTCCAAGGCAGACAACAGCAGTCCACGGCGGCAGAAAATAATGAAGAGCAGAGGAGGAGCAGCAGCTGCAGCATCTATCAAGTCTCCCTCTTCCTTCTGTGCTAACTGGAAGACCAGAGTTACACCAAGGAAGCAACAGCAGCAGCTGCTGCTAAGATCCAAGCTCCTCCAAAATGGTGCATCTGAGTAGATCAGGCTCCTCCAAGGAAGAGGCATTGAATCCTCCCTCAACCCCTTCATATCCCTTTTTGTGCTGAGTCACTGTGGAGTGGGCCCTCCCTGCCGCGTGGGGCAGGGCCCCAATGGGCAGGGGTGCAGCCACTGAGGCATCCAGCCAAGTTGACACAATGTATACACCACTACATCTGTTCTGCAGATCCTGAAGCACCTTCCCATAGTCACAATTTATGCTCTGTTTTCAATATTTTGGGCTGCACATGCTCTGTGGTTTTTGTTTTGTCATTTTGTTCAGCTTCAGCCAGTTTTTCCTATAGTGATACATTCTCCAGCTTAAGATCACTGGTCTCACTAATTGTTAATATTTCACAGCTTTCAAATTCAGCAGTAACATCTTCAAGGTTTTGCACCATGCTATTGTACTTTTCCTGCAAAATCAGGGTAGCCCAAATGCGAGCAGTATGACTCTTCTTCAGTTGAGCTTCTTTCTGTTTGAGCTTTTTTTCTAGAAGTCCAAGGGCTTTAGCTGGAGGTTTCTCTTTCCTCTTCCCACTGCTTGACAAGGTTTTCAGACTGTTCCTCCTGTGTTGAACTGTGTCTAGCTCCTCCAGTTCTCACTTTAATTTTTCTGCACAGATACTCCTTTATTTAATCATTTCCTTTTGAAAAGAAAAGAGCTTCTGCTGAAGACTAGAATATAATTCCTTCTCCGGATGGAGACATGACCAGTTTGCAATTGCATGCTTTCTTATGCAAGACTATAACTCAGCCTGTTTTTCTGCATGCTCTTCCTTCTGGGGACTTCCAAGTTGAATCTCTCTAATTTTACTTTAATCCATTCATTTATTCGTTCATTTAATCCATTTATTTATTCAATAAGCATTTATGTGGAAGATGGTCACTTTTGTTTATTGTGTCCCTGCCTCACAGGGCTCTTGATTTCCTTTCACTTTATCGCAACTGCTTCTCTATTCCACGTTTCTCCTATGTGTATGGTGTGACTTTTGGAAGTAGGCAGGAACTGACACAGGTGTGTAATAGAGACCTTCATGTTGCTGTTCTAGAACTAATAGGATGTGGGTCACACTGTGGAAGAACCACACAGGACTTAGAACCTTGCAGAGTCTCCAGCCTCATCTTAGTTCCATCCCACCAGCAGCATAAACTGGATGAAGGGTGCTGTCCAAGCCTCAGCTTCCCCACCTGTGCCTGTGTGGCTAGGAACCCTGCAGGAGATGCTTACAAAGAGCAAACAGGGTTGTGTGTACAGAGCAGCTTGTGCTGCCCATCCCAGAGTAAGAGTGTAATTGCTCCCACCTGTACCAGGCCAGGTACAGATCCACAAATGCCCAGTCTAGGTGAAGAGTTTAGCTTGGTTTCCATGGGGAAAAGACATTTTTAAAACTTCATCTTAAGCTATTTCCTCTTTGCGCACTTGAGAGTCTTGGCCATGTTCTGTCACCCCGTGTTGCCCGGCCCTCTTGTCTAATTATAAACTAAATTCTGGCTCATTAACAAGAAAGATTTTCTCAGGCTCTGTTCTATAAACAATACCAGAGAACTCACAGATGCTTTGAATGCCACACGGGCTCTCCCAGTCGGCGGCTGCATTTGGTTTTGGTGATTTTCCTTTTGGTTGTTTAAATTTAAAGATACTACAAATGCCTTTGGCTTTAAAAACTGTGTATTTGCCAGTAACACGCACAGCACATTAAGCCTTTCTCTGCTCTATAACATGCATTATAATGTCTCGTAATTGCTTGCTTCCACGTCTGTCTGTCTCACTACCAGCCAACTCCTGGAAGGCTAGACTGGTATCTCATTGTCTGCTCATCTCCTGCTCCTAGCCCAGTGGTGCATGTGTAGTAAGTGCTCAATAAGTATTTGTGGGATCAGTGAATAATAACTCAACTAATGTAAATCTACATGGAAATAACAACCATATATCAAAGGCATTGTGTTATCATCTGTGTCACTGGTCACATGGATGAACCGAAATCATTATACTTGAGACCTGAAGAACTTCAAAAAGAATAACAAGTTAAACATCATTTGGTACCTTAAGCCACAAAGCAATTTTTAAAAAAACATCTAAGTCAGTATTCAAAAGCTTTTCAAAGCCATGCCAGCACTTAGGAGATTGACTGTTCTCTCCATGACTATTTTCACCAAAATTCTAAAAAATTGTGACTCACACAATGTGCTGGCATGGAGGCTTGGTGTGGAACTTTCTCTTTAGTGGTAGGGGGAAGTTGGGCAGAGGATCAAATAGTCACCCCAAAGCAAGGTCACAGCTGGAGGCTGGGCAGAGTTCCGAAGGCTGAGGCGCAGCTGGATGACAGGGAAGTGGTCTCCCAGGAATTCCCTAAGGGGGAACCCAGGAGACTGGGGAGAAATACTCCTTCCACCATGCACAGAACTTGCTCACATGGGAAATGCAGCCCTCTTCCCTGATTTCCACACATACTTGCACATAAAATTGGTGAAAACAGCTAAAGAAAATTCCTAATGTTTTCCCAATATCCATTCTCCCCTTTTCCTTTAGAACTACTGAATCCTAGCTGGGCATACAGATGCCAAGAATAACAGTTACCACCCAGCATGATGGCACACGTCTTTAGTCCCAGCACTCGAGTGGCTGAGGCAGGAGGAATGCCAGGAGTCTGAGGTCAGCCTGAGCTACACAGCAAGCCCTTGTCTCAATCAGTCAATCAGTGAATCAATCAATCAATCATGTGAATCAATCAATCAATCAATCATTTTCAGCCTCCCTTACCGCTAGGTACAGCCATGAAATATGTGCCAAACTACTGCGAGCAACTTACTAGTCCTGGAGTATGTGCTTCACTTCCTTATACCTCCTTCCTGTTGGGCATGATACAGACACAGGGTGAAAGCTGGAGCAGCCCTCTTGCACTGTTGAGGACCCTGTATGCTGGGGATAACAAAACCAGAGAAAAGCTCTGGCATCACACACTGCAGAGTTACTTCAGCCCTGCACCATGTTGGCTCTTCTGTGACAGAAAAATAGGCTTTCTCTTGTTTAAGCTCTTCTCCATTCAGTTCTTGGTGACAGCCACTGTCAGCATATCCTGCTTAATGCCCCTCCCTACACAGAACCTGGCAAGATCAGTGGCATCGCGTAGGCCGTGACAGGCATTCTAACTGTATTAGCCATTAGACTGGGCTGGAACAGGAAGTTAGTCGCGGGAACGCAGAGGCGGGGCAGAGGGGCGCAGGGGCTTACCCGCGGCGGGTGTGCAGGCTCAGCTCCCAGCGGTGGGGTTTTGTATTAGCCATTAGAGTAAGCTCTGTTCGTTTGCCTCCTCTTGTTTCCCTCTTCATTTAGAATCATCCTCATACACTCCTATCAAGTCAACAGACTTTTGTTGCTTTCGTTTATAGTAAAACATAGTAGCACTTTATGTGCAATGGGATTGTTTTTTCAAGCAAATCCAGTTAATAGTCCATGCTTCTGAAGTGAACTTCAGTTTTATATTTAAGCTCTAATTAAATTTTCTATTTAAATTTCATTAAAGTTTACCACTTTTACTTCTTCAACATTTTTTTAAAGTTTTAGTATGAAGTCTCCTATATTCAGAAATAAAGGTGTATTTTAACACCCTCTGTAAAAATCAGTAAGTAGTCAATCAAATCTAAGAAACTGTAGCTTTGTAACATTTGTGTTTGGGGGAAGTTATTTTTTTGTTTATTTTGGGGGGTTATTTTGTGTGGCCAGCTCAGCCTGCCCTGAGGGTGGGGCTGGTGAGGTGTGTGGTGCTGGGGATCGAACAAAGGTCCCTGTGCTTGCCTAAGCTTGCCTAAGCAGGCGCTTTGGACTGCTGAACTGTCTCACCAGCCCGGTTTTGTCATATTAGGTTCGGTTCTTTTTTGAAGGAAGCAAAACGTTACAGAGCTTTGGAAGCCTTCTCTTCCTCCCAGGCCTTTCTTTCCTTACCCTCTTGTATACAAAAAGACACTATCATCAGCTCTGTGTGTGTCATTCCCACATTTATTTTTCACGTTTTTACTCTGTGCTTAATCATAAGCCACTTATGGTGCCTTCTTAGAGGTGTAACTTTATGAATATTCTGCATCTTACTTTTTCATTCAACGTTAGGTTGTAGTTCAATAATTTTAATTCTATTTGATGATTATTCTGCAACATATTCATTCTCCAATTCACGAACATGAAGATTGCTTGCATTTTTTTTCACTGCTTCACAGTGATCATGCTTATATCTATTTATTTAATTATTTATGTATTTATTTGGCACAGAGTCTCACTACACAGCTCAGATTTGTAGTGATCCTCTTGTCTCAGCCTCCCAGTGCTAGGATTACAGGTGTGCACACCATACCCAGTTTGGGTGGCCAGCTCAGCATGGAACCAGCACAGCATCTGCTCCTGGGTCTCTAACCTAGGTCCTTGTGCTTGCTGCACAGGTGCTTAGACCACTGAGCCGTCTCCCTGGCCCCCATGCTAACATCTTACTCCGTGCACTGCATGGGTTCATGGGTTCAGATATTCTGCAGGAAATGCACCTGATGCATAAGATTATCGTATTGTAATGTATGCATATTGCCAACCAGAGACTGTGGTCAATGGGTCACCCCATTTTTCCTTTCATTTTTTGTATATTTCTTACTACATGGTATTATCAGGATGTTTTCTTTCTGCCTGTGTAATAGGCATGCAGTGCTATCTCATTATCATTTTAATTTGTACTTCTTTGATTACTTTTTAGGTTCTCTACTACTCCATTTTTATGTTCTGTGGTTAATCTCTTTGCCTATTTTATTACTGGGTACTTTGGGAGTTTTTGCTTTTGTTTTATAGCCAGGCCTTGTATATTTGACACCTTATATCTTTTTAGGTATGTGTATTGTATATATGTTCTTCTTAGCCCTTTAGAGATGCAAAATTTAAACATTTTAATGTCAGTTCATTCTGTACATTGTGTTATCTTCTAATTAACAAATCTCCTATCTGAAACCATAAAAATATTCTCACCAATATTTAAATTCAACAGTTTAAAATTTTTCTCTCTTCACCTATAGGCATTTCATTTTTGTAAAAAATGAGTTAAAATTTAAATTCAAAGATTTTAAATCTAGGAATACCAGATTATGGTTTTTGTGACACTTGAGGGATTGGTCAAGAAAAAGTGATTAAATTTTGAAAAAGTAGAAGTCGATCCCCACAGATATCAGAAGTATCTGAAAGAAGGTCTGTCTTCTGTTAGTGGACTTCAAGGACTTCTGGGTCCTCTCTTCCATTTCTTGGGCAGCATGTTGACTTCAGTTTTGGTCAGGCTCCAGGTACCCTGCCCTCACATCTCTGTGGCCTCCACCACTTGCCTTCCAGCTTGGCACCATCCCAGAGATGGTTCCTGTCCCAGCTATCACCACTGTCAACTCACAGCCAAACCCTCCAACTTTCTCAGCCTCATCAGAGAAGAGGACCTGGCTCAGTAGGCTCGAGGGCTGGGTAGGACCCAGGGCTGGGCAGGACCCACGGCCGGGGCCAGCCGGTGTTCCACCAGATGCCTGGCATTCCCTGCCAAGGGTCAGTGCTCAGACGGCTGCTGGTGCCATGGCAACAAGGAGACCAATGCCCTGAATGCAAGAAAGGTTCTGGCCAATGAGGCAGAAGATGGAACCCAGCTTACCAATGAATCTCTTGCCCTGCATCTCCCAGCACACCATTTTGAGAAGCAGGGATTCCGCATGATTGTGGGGGGGTGTCGGCTTGCACTGTTTTTTGAAAAAGGTGCACTGAAGCTTGGCGATATGTCAACTTGTCTTGCTTTCCCTCTTTCTCTGCTTTATTCCCTTTTCTCTGACTTTGTCCTTTTATATAGGATCACATCTCTCCTCCTCACAAAACATGGCAGGTAAATTTTGCCTTATAGTCTCTTTCTAGAGCCCAAGATCAAGAGACTTTATACATAATTAGAGCTCAAAAATTTTATAGAACTTATGAAAAGCTCTAATAAAGATGTTAAATCTAAGCCAGGTGTGCTGAATCCCAGCACTCAGGAGGCTGAATATCTTGGTTATTTTTGTCTCTTTGCTGAGACAAAATACTCAGTGTCCAGAGCTAAGGAAGGAAAGGTTCATTAAGCTCATGGTTTGTAAAGGTTGCAGTCCACACTGTGCTGGCTCATGCAGCATGGCACATGGCAGAAGGCAGCAGCTTGTGGCAGTGGAAACAGCAGCAGCAAGAGCCACAGACAGGAGCAGTAGAGAACAGAGCTCTTTCCCTCCCTCACGTCCAATGCAAGCTGCTACCTAAGGCAGGGGTAGCACTCACACCCATAATCCCAGCATTGGACCATGGATCAATCAAAAACTTTAGAAACCTGAATCAAGGCAGCCTGAACTACATGGTAAGACCTTAACTCAAAAGGAGAAAAAAAAACTCATAATCAGAGAATCTTGTATACACTATAAAAACCAGTTAGTTCATTTGCAAGGCAATATTTTGGTGAGCTCAGCCAACCAAATAGCTCAGTGGACTAAAGCACCTGCTTAGGGAGAGTACAGCAGCCGGGGTTCAATCCCTGGCATGCTGCACTGGCCCCACCCAAGGAGATGCACTGAGATGGTGATTGAGACTGAGCACGGTGGCACATGCCTATAACCCAACACTTGGGAGGTTGAAAACAGGAGAATCACTACGAGTCTGATCTATGTAATGAGATCCCATAGGCCCTGTAGACCCTGTCCTAATACAGAAAGAAAGAAAAAAAAGTTTAGTGAACTGGCTTGGTTCTGTGGAAGGGGAGAGGAAGAGAAGCATTAAGATACTTGAATACAAAATTCATGTAGACCAGAAATGAAGGGTGAAGGACAGGTGGAGCTAAGAACAAATGTAGGTTCTGTTCTGGACAACCCAGTCGACAGCATTGCCAGTCATGAAAACAGAAGGAGCAGGTTTGGGGGAGTGAGAAGACAAGGCCCATGGACAGAAGCAAAGGCTTGTTAAAGATGATGAGCTCATGGACTCTGGGGTGAGATGTTGTGCACACACCTGCAAAAATGGTTCTACCTCAAATAGATCAGACTTTTTAGAGTGCTGTCACCGATCCTCTTAATTAACTGCCTGACAATCATTTTCCCCATCATACTTGCTAATACAGCCCAGTTTGTTTGCAGGCAATGACCTATTTCGCTCATGTAACAAATAAAGAATGATTAAGCCCGCTGAGAATGGTAGCACATGCCTTGAATCCAAGCATTTTGGGAGGCTGAAGCAGGAGGACCAATGTGAGTTTAAGGCCAGCCTGGACTACCTAGTGAGATTCTGTCTCAAAAAGCAAAATAATAACAATACTTATACTAATAATTGATTGAGCCAACCATGGTAACCCCATTTCTCTTTGTCACTGACTACCTACATATGTCTAAGACAAGTCTACTGGGAAATATACAAAAAAAGATTTTCCTCTCTGATAAAAAGAGAGTAGTAAAAGAATAAATCTCTCATCTGCTTTCAGAGGCCCCTTTGCACCCACTTGATGTGGATCTGGTGAGAACCTGGAGCTGAGGGTCCCTGCTGCCATCTTACTATTGCAAGAGGGTTCTGCATGCAGCAGAGCTCAAACATGGAAAGAGCTTACACCCAGAAGGCATTTCTGAGTCTCTGAGTCAACCCTAAATGACTGACTGCCAACGTTTTGTTCTCTGAGGTACTTCAGTATCATCATTGTTCGGCCACTGTCAGGAACTCTGACATCAGTAGCCAAGGTTTCCCCATGAGACATTTCTACCACAGCCCTGACAACTGGAAACAGAGTATGAAAGGAGACCAGTAGGAAGGGCTTGGTTAGGAGAAAGATGCCACTGTGGAAAGGACAGGTAAAAGGAAAAGGAATCTGCAAGGCATGAGCACATCATCTGTACCACAGGTAGCCCCATGGTGGGAGGTGCTGCGGATGGAGGTGCGGACACAGGTATAGGTAGGTGTGATGTGTGGGAAATCTCTATCTTCCTTTTAAATGCTACAGTGAATTTAAAACTTCTCCAAAAATTAGCCTTTTAAAAAAATAATGCAATGCTACACTATCAATTTAATTCTTCACTTACAAATCTGCTCAACTATTTGGGCAAAAACATAGTTAAAAACAGACACCATAGACTTTTTTTATTTTTTAAATTCATTTTAATAAGAAAGAAATAGCAATAAGACAGTTTAGTAGGACAGTTACAATAATCAATACATTACATATTGTTGTCTTCTAAAAAACTGTAGACTTTTGAAACTATTTTCTTTTTTTGTAATTTCTGGGAACGTTGTTCTCTTTTCAATCCTATTCTTCCCATCAGGAATTCCTGGGGAGTCATCCCTTGACAGACACAGCAAGCATCTTCGAATTGCATGCTGAAGAGTTTCCGCGCTCCTCTGGGTTTGGGTCATGAAATTCACTTGGCCCCAGAGAAATAATTGCCTGCCAGTGTGAAGCTGAGTTGATGAAAAATTTTGACAACACCACACACCAAATTAGTGAACGGCTCAACCTCAGATTCCTCTTTGAGCTTCTGCTTTTGCCAAGTGTTTAATTGAGAGTGGACGTGATAAGTTATCCTGCTCCCTTCACTTACAATAAATATTTGTAGGCTCTCTGGCAAGATGCTTTTGGCGGGATGTGTTCATCCTTTCATTGTGCCATTGGCGGCTCAAGAACCCAACATTCTGTTAGATAGGACATAAAAGATGAAGTCAGTTACATTATGAGAGGCCATGATGCAATTTTAGCAATGCTCAAGGTAAAACGGTTTAATACAAGAGGAAAGGGCATGGGAAAGAGCTCTGAATCAGGCAGGGCTGAAACAGGCTTCTGACCTTAGAACCTCATACTGTCTAAGCCCTGCCTTCCCCTCCGTCCGTGGGCAGTGACACTGCCAACTCCACAGAGTTGTCCTGAAAACTAAGCCACATCTGCAAAGAGAGGTTGTCCCCGCATAACTGTAAGTACTACATAGTACATTTACAGGTTGCTTTCCTTAACGTCAGAAAAGGCTGCAGAGGCTTTGTGTCTGTTAATTGTATCTCTGGACTCACACATTTATTAAATTTTTATAGAATATTTCTCTTTGGGTGAAAAAAAAATACCCATCTTTATGTTGTGTCTCAATCAATATCCTTTTCATCCATCAGTAACTGGGAGGGGTACAAACGCTCTTCTGTGCCAGTTGTCACATCTTTGTGCCTCCCCTTCTGTCCCCTGTTTTGTGGGGCCAGGGCTGGAGCTCTGTGAAACACATTGCTGCCTTACCGTCTGCCTTCTGCTGGGCTCTGACTGACTATGGGGCTGCAGCAGAATGAGTGGAAAGGCCTTACCTCCCAACCCCCACCTAAGGCCGCTAGTCTCCTGTCAGTCTCTTTCTCCCCGGTGTGACAGTCTGGCAGTGCTCCTCCAGCCATACAGCAGCATCTTCCCACGGCAGCAACAGAATCATGTTATAGTTCTCCAACACTGTGAAGCCAGCCTCTCTTTCTCTGCCAGCCACAGCCCTTCCTCCTCCTCCACTCCCTGAGGATGGGTGCTTCTTTCCACAGCTGCTACAACTGGGATGACTAAGTATTCTGTTTGTCTTCTCAGTGAGCTAGGGGACAACTTTGTGTAGTTATTCACTCTATTATTATGTTGTTTCCATAAGTGGGAGGATTTCTCTCTCCTGACTAGACCTTCGCTAGCACATTATCCCTGCCTGGCTTTTAACAGAGTCTGGTAGTCTCTTTGCTTACTTGCTTCATTTGTTTGTTTCCTGAGACAAAGTCTTTCTGGGTAGTTCAGACTGGTCTTGCACTAAATACGTAGCCCAGGCTGGCCTCCACCTCTCAGTGATCCTCCTACCTCAGCCTCCCGAGTGCTGGGATTAATTACAGTGTGCATCACTACACCCAGATGGACTCTTTGTATGAATTAGAAAGCTTTCCAATTTTTTTTATCTATTTCTTGAATTTTGATAAAACTGTCCTGGAGGTACTCCCAAGCATCGTATCTTTTAAATAGATACTAAAAATAATTTTTAATTTCTTCTATGCATATAGGTCTACTAGATTTTTCTATAACTTCTTGCTTCAGTTTTGATAATCTGCATTTTCCAAGAAAATGATCTACTTCAACTATATTAACTACTTGCCTGGCAAACACAAGGGTCTGAGTTCAATGCCTGGTTTAAAAAAAAAAAAAAAAAACTGTCACTTTTGTAACTAATGAGCTATTCACAGTATACTTTCAAAATGCAACTACTAGTCACATCCTAACCCTAATGGTAGACTCCTAGATTCCAAGTCAAATGCTACCAGGCCTGAAAAAATCTGACCCAGGACCTTCCAGTACTCTGCCCAGAGAAGTCTACTGACTGAAACCTCTACAGACTGTGAGCTAAAGAAATTTTTTCTTGGGGCCAGAGGAGATAGCTCAGTAGAATAAGTGCTTGCCTGGCAAGTGCAAGGTCCTCAGTTCAATCCCTGGTACTGCAAAAAAAGAAAATAGAAAGAAAAGAAACCTTTTCTCCCTTAACTTGTGAGTGTTGGATATATTGTCTCAGAAATGATAAAAGTAACTAAGACACCATCCTCTTATCTTGGTCTCTTCTGTGCTGGAATTATAGGTACGTGCAGGATTCTTTTTCTTCCTCTTCTCTTCCTCTTTTTCCTCTTCCTACTCTTCCTCCTCCCCTTCCTTCTCCTCCTCTTCTTTTTTTTTATTTATTATTTTTCATGTTTTCTTGTTTCAGAACTTTTGTTTGCTTATTTTTTTTTTATAATTTTTTTTTTTTTTTTTTTTTTTTTTTTTTTTTTTTTTTTTTCTTTTTTTTTTTTTTTTTTTTTTTTTTTTTTAATTTTTTTTTTTTTTTTCTTATTTCAGAGCCTCTGTTTATTCACTTATTTTCTTGGCTGGCTCAGCCCGCCCTGAGGGCGGGGCTGGCATAGCATGTGGTGCCGGGGATCGAACTGCGGTCCCTGAAGCCGCCTGCAGGCACTTTAGACCACTGAGCCATCCCGCCAGGCCCCTGCTTATTTATTTTTATGGCCGGCTCAGCCTGCCCTGAGGGCAGGGCTGGCACAGCATGTGGTGCTGGGGATCGAACTG
>PVJA010035102.1:0-22046 GCA_004027025.1 Myocastor coypus
TTTCTCCAATTTTTGGTCTGTTAACTTACATTCTTAGCCCTCCAGCAGAAAAGCTTTGTGATACTATTACTCTGTAACATAGGTACTTGAGCTTATCATCACTGGCTTTCTGAGTATCAAATATCTTTGACTTAGCTTGGAAATGATATTTTCTGACCATCATTGATATTCTAATAACTTTCCATACAATGTGATATAACCAGTTACACAATTTTTAAAACAGATATTTGGAAATTCAAGGAAATACAAAATTGTAGCCTGTCAAGACTATGGTATTTGGCCCAGTCTCTTGTTCTCAAGTACTACTCTTGAGAGAGAGAATGACAGTAACTGAGTTTACACCAGGAGCAGTACATATCAAAAAGAGAAGTACTATGTTTGAATATTTAAGGGAAAAATGACTTTGTATTTTCTTTCTAGATTTTAAAATTTCCAGTGTATGTCTGTTTGCTTCCAGATTTGCTAATTTGATTTATTTTCCGTGTACTAATCTTTGGGTTATAGTAGAGCAGTGGTTTTCAAACTACCTTTTTTGAGCCATTGCAAGGTGGTGATATAAAACAAACTAATGACATTTTTATTTTCCACAGTGCCTAATATAACTTTTAATTCACACAGAGTTTTATTATAACAAATAATCTTTATGCCTAAGAAGGAGTTAGAAAACCAATAGGCTAGCCTGGCATAGTGGTGTATGCCTGTAGTCCCAGCACTTGGGGAGGCTGAGGCAGGAGGATTGCAAATTCAAGTCCAGTCTGGGCAACTTAGACCCTGCCTGAAGATAAAAAATAGAAATTAGCTTATGCAGTATTGCTAAAATAAAACAAAAAACAAAGCACACACTAGGACCTGAAATTTACAGGCTGTATATTGCAGAATGCAGTTGAGTTACTAGACTAATTTTAGTAAGAAGAGTTTTTAAATTTTCATATTTTCTATACAACATCTTTTGTATAATTTTGAAGGAATCCAGGTTTTTTGGTACTGAGAATTAAACCCAGGGCCTTGATCTGAAGAACATATCTAAAATTTTGAATTTTTTTTCAAGGCATAGTCTTCCTAAATTGTCCAGTCTGGGCTCCAGTTTGCGATTCTCTTGCTTCAAGCTCCCATAGTGCTAGGATTATGAGCAAGTAACATCACACTTGGCATGAAATACAGTTTCTCAATTTTTTTCACCGTCATGTTTGAAAGCTTTATGGAACCCAAATTTCTCAAGAGTTTCTTGAGAGTTTCTTTTAATTGTTCTGTGAATATCTATCTATCTATCTATCTATCTATCTATCTATCTATCTATCTATCTATCTATCTCCTATTTTGAGTCAGATTTCATATAAGTGTAAAATTCAAAAAAGTTGTTTGTTTTGCATGTAGATGTCCATTTTTGTCAAGACTGTTGTCGAAGAGACTTGCCCCTTTTTAATTGTGTTTACCTTTTTGTTAGAAACCAACTAACCATATTGTATGAAACTGTTTCTGGATTTTACTGTTCTTTTGATCTGTTCCTGTCCTTTGGCCAGCAGTAAACTGCCTTGATTATTGAACCTTAATTATTAAAATCATATAATGAGACCTCCAACTTTGTTTTTCTTAAAATTATCTTCACTAATCTGTGCTTGGCATTCCCATATGAATTTTACAGTCAGCTTGTTAATTTCTTTTTTTTAGCTTGTTAATTTCTTGAAAAAAAATTAGTAAAAATTTTTATTATAATTGTATTAAATTTTTAGATGTCATTACCTGGCAAATCTTCTAATTGATGAGTATCTCTTTTATCAGTCTTGTTTTTAGCCAGTCCCTTATATCTCTCGACTTGATTGAAGATTTTCTTGAATTGGCTAGTAGGGAGAAATCAGAAGATAAAGATAAACCTCTTATTTATAAAGGTGAGTTACGAATATTTGTTTAGCATAATTTTTAAAATACTCATTTAAATATATTGTACAAAAATTTTATCTACAAAGTTAAACTATACAAAACATTAGAACCCTAGCATATTTTTTTCATATACTTTATTCTTGTCTTTATCAACCTGTGTCTGGTCTTTTTAAAAATATTTTTCTCATGTAAATTTCAATTTTTCACCATAATGTGAGATACAAATAGTAAAATGGACTCTGTAGTGTATCACTAATGCATCTGTCATATAATTGACTGTATCGTGACAAGAGCAGCTAAAATATGTTTAACAAAAATTTCTAATGTAGTAATATAGTAGTCTTTATTGTTGAAATTGTAGGATAAAGCAACTTTCTAGTTTGAGGCAAGGTCTTACTTGTAGCCCAGGCTGGCCTGGAACTTGCAGTGGTCCTGAGTGCTGGGACTGCAGGTATATAAGCAGTACATTAAATTTAATGTAATTTAATTTAATTTTGAAGAGTATAAACAAAAGCAAAAACAAATAGCAGATGCAAAGACAGAAACGGGGTAGTACTCAATACATACATTACAGATTTTCAAATCAAGAATAGCAAATTGACAATGGTTGTTATATTACCTATTTTAATTGTTAGATCTGTTGCTCAGATTAACATGGTTTTGCATGATTGGACAAAAAATTTAATAAAGCTTGTTTTACTTTTTTAATAAATTTATTTTAAAGAAAGTATAACAATCAGTAACACATTAGAAATAGCACACATTTAGAAGACCAAGATGATACTTAAGCATGGATTTTGTATTACACATTGCTTTCCTTGATGTAGTTACTTAGATTGCAAATATCAGCATACAGAGTTAGTCAAAGTGAACATTCTACACATAGCTGCTATTTTTAAAACAACTGATGGTAATTATTAGTAAATCATCTCAACCATCCTGTGTATATATTTACATGATTTACCCCCTTCCTTTTTTCCTATTCTTCTCCTTTTCCCCATCTTCATTGTTTAATCCTGAGGTTCACTTTCTTTTCATTTTACTATATCTATTGTACTTTTCAGGTTTTATTCTTTCATGTTCTCACACTAGGGACATGATATGATATACATATGGGTTTGATAAATTAATATTTTAAACCACTTTTTAAATTTTTAAAAAAATTGTACTGTGCTATAATCTTAAGTCTTTTGTATTTTATTTTAATACAGGTCCTCGCTAACTTAACCAGTTTGCCTCAAACATGCAGTCCTCTGGACTAGACTTCCTAAGTGGCTACATTCACTCCAATATATTCAGCTAAATAGCTTTATTAATATATAATTATTCACATCCTATACAATTCTCTTATTAAAAGTGTAGAATCCAGTGATTATAGCATATACGCAGATGTATGCTATCACCACATTTTTTCAAAATTTTAATGTTTTTGTTTCATTCAATTTGAGCTAGGGTTTCACTATGTAGTCCAGCTGGCCTTAAACACACTATGTAGCCCAAACTAGCCTCAAAAGTTAAGATAATCCCTGGCTGGGAGTTCCCATTGCTGGGATCAGAGGCATATGCCACTATGCTGAGCTACCTGAGTGGGGTTTTTTTTGTGTTTTTGAGACAGGGTTTTGCGATGCAGTTCAGGCTGGCCTTGACCTCACTTTTGTAGCTCAGGCTAGTCTTGAACTTGCACCAGTCCTCTGGCCTCATCCTCCCAAGTGCTGGGATTACAGGCATGTGCCACCACTCCCAGATAGCTTAGTGCTTTTATGAACCCTTTGGACCACACTAGTAATGTTGACCACTTTTTTTATATCCTACTAGTTTATTCTCATTTTATAAAGTGTCTTAAGCAGTTTTTTAAAACTGTAAGTAAAGTTTATCTTTTGTGTTGCTGTTACTAGTACTGTCACTACCATTGGATATTGGGGCCTGAGTGATATTCTATAGGTACTACAGTAAATCATTCAATAGAGGATGACCAAATGTACGATATAGGTTGAACATGTGTAGTCTGAAAACTGAGAGTCCAAAATGTTAATTCTAAAACCCTTAAAACATTGATATGGTACTTTAAAAGTTTTAGATGTTGGAGCATTTTGGATTTTGTATCATAGGCAAGGCATGTTTAAGAGGTAGTCTATGAATATATTTCAAAATCCAGACACCTCTGAAGTCTGAAAATTTGTGGGTTCCCAAATGATCAGGTAAGAAATTCTTGGTCTGTAATATGTGCTCTGATAGATTCATAATTTACTATGGGGTCTTACAGGCTGAATATTAAGCACTCAGGAAACTGAGGCAGGATTTCCTGATTGCCACACAAGTTCAAAGCTAGCCTGGAATATATAGTGAGTTGAGGATCAAACTTAGTTACATAGCAGAATTCTGTGTCCAAAAAGAAAAGATAAGGAAGTCTCCTATAGGTGAAATACATTTTTAAATTAATATATGCTTATCAGTAACTGTTTGAAAGAAACGCCATGAATTTATTTGTAATATAAATATCCCTTGATTAAGAAAAGTTATGTGTTGCTATACAAATAGGCTATGTGTAGCTCACTTTTAAGTGATTAGCAAAGAACTCTCTACTACTATCAGAAAATATATCAAATCCCTTTTGTGTGTGTTAAATTTTTAGGTGAAGGGAAGTGGCTCCGAAATATTGACTATTACCGTTTAGATGGTTCTACAACTGCGCAGTCAAGGAAGAAGTGGGCTGAAGAATTTAATGATGAAACTAATGTGAGGTATAAAACATTTTTTCCTTTTTCTAGGTTATTTTTTCATTAGTGTGAGTTGAACTCATCCTTCAGTTGTCAAAGGTAGGTCCTCACACTGACCTACAATTCCCAGCCCACTTTATATTTGACACAGGTTGTTACTAAGCCACTAAGTTTCCTAGCCTCCCAGAGTTTTGAAATTGCAAGTGTGCACACCTAGTTGCATGTATAGATTTTTTAATAAGAAAAAGATTTGCTATGTTCTGTTGTTATAGAGCATTCCAAAAATGGAACATTAGGAGTGAAATGATTATATAGGACATGGAGAAACATGCAGATTTTGTTCAATATGAGTAGCAATGTAAGTTGGAAGCACCACTATGGGAAATATGTTGTTCCTTCAAAAAGTTTTCTTAAAAATCACCACATGTTCTGCATTTTCTTTCTTTTTTTAAAAGAATTATTTTATTTTATTCTTGATTCAGAACTTTTTGTTTGTTTGTTTATTTATTTTTATGGCCGGCTCAGCCTGCCCTGAGGGCAGGGCTGGTGCAGCATGTGATGCCGGGGATCGAACCTCGGTCCCTGCAGCCCCCAAGCTTTCCTAAGCAGGCGCTTTAGATGACTGAGCCATCCTGCTGGACCCTACATTTTCTTAATTCCTACGTGTGTGTCCTTGACAGACTCTTTATCTAAAGGTAATTTGCATTAACTATATTTTCCTTTTTCTTGATACACTAGTATTTAGGAATGTCATAAAATCAGCATGTATAAATTTTTAAAAATTTAATTATATTTTATGCAGAATAAAATTTGTTTTTTATTATATACTTCTACAGTTTTGACAACTGAAGGATAGACAGGATATAAAACTGTTTTTATCTCATACACCTCCATGCAACCTGTCTCAACTTCATTTATAGAATCATTTTGATTTGTTTTGGTGATTTTTTTCAATTTTTAATTTTTGTCATAGGGATCAAAATAAGAGTTCAGACTAAGCATGTGTTGTACCACTCAATTGCATCTGCTGTCACACATTTTGTAGTCCATTTGTGAAGTACTGAATAATTAACTCCTGGCCTCATGCGTGGTTGGCAGCTGCTGTGTTACTAAGCACTTCGTAGCCATTTGAATGTAACCTTTTTCACTTAGTGAAGTGCGTTAGAGATTTGTCTTTGTTGGTGCAGATATCAATAGTTTGCTCCTTTTCATTGCTGAAATGGTAGTTGCATATAGCAGTATATTAACTGTTCAGTGAACCAATACTACTTCAGGGATATTTGAGTTGTTTCCAAGTTTTTCAATTAAAATTAAAGATGTTTTAAACATTCATGTGAAAACTTTTCTATAAGTATGGATTATTTCCCTCAGTTTAATGAAAATTCAGATTTGTAGTTGTTGAGTTTTATGTTAAGTCCATGGCTATCTTTGTGCAGAATTTCTAGTTTTCCAAAGTGATTGTTTAATTTTGGTTTTTCCACCAGCAGTGTATGAGACATTCTAGTTATTCTGCTACCTTGTCAGTATTTAAGTGTTTTCATGCCCTAACAAAAATTATTTTACCTGGTTTGGTAGGTGTATAATGATGTTCCATGTCCTTTTAGTTTGCCTTTCCCTGATGATACATTATTTTTGATTTCAAAAGTTGAAGTTTTTTTAAAAAAATTATTAGTATATATTTGTAGTACATAATGATTCCATTCATCATAGAAAGTTTATATATCTACTATTTAGTGCTTTTAAGTTAACAAAGTTTCCCTGACATTTTTCTCTATTATGGAAATCTGAATCACATTCTTTAAACCACTGTAGATATAAGGTACTTTGTATTGTTGAAGCTACTGCTTTTAACAGTGAATAACTGACAAAATCAAATTACTTTTGGAAAAGAAACATACAGACACACACGCACACACCTTACACACAAAGGTGTAAATGCATAACCTTACAGAAGCGTAAAGAGGTACTTTAATGGAAAGAAAACTAAGACATACCTTACATATTTTAAATTATTATAATTACTACCCTGTATGTGAAAAAAAAAACATTTTGTAATTGTATCATAGCCATAAACTAAATCAAATCTGAAGGCTGGAGAAGTTCTACTAATCTTGGAAAGGGTATTATTTTTTAAAATGTTGTATGTATGTATGTATGTATGTATGTATGTATGTATTTATTTATTTATTTGGTATAGGATCTCACTATGCAGCTCAGACTTACACCAATCTTCCTGTCTCAGCCTCCCCAGTGCTGGGATTATAGGTATGCACCACCATGTCCAGGTTCAGTGCCACACAGCATGCCCAGGGTTCCTGGGCCAACACGACATGTGGTACCCAGGATTGAACTCTGGTCCTTGTGCTTGCTAAGCAAGAGCTTAGATTGCTGAGCTATCTCCTAGGCCTGGTTATTACTTATTTAAAAGTTATGAAACCTGAATTTAAGTATAATTAAGATACAGAAATGTACAGTTGATTATCAAACTGCTTAAACAGTACTTTTTTGTTTTCATATTTTTAAAAAGTACCACATAGCTAAAAAAAAAATTGGAGTCACTTGTAGAAAAATAAGTGGACCTTGAGACAACAATATTAAGTTAGATAAACCAAGCAAAGAAGGTTAAGTATCTTTTTTAAAAAATATATATGTACATTATGGCTGGCTCAGCCTGTCGTGGGGGTGGGGCTGGCGTAGCACATGATGCCAGGATCAAACCTCGGTCCCTGGTGTTGCCTAAGTTTGCCAAAGCAGGTGCTTTAGACCGCCGAGCCATCTTGCCAGCCAAAAAAGGTTAAGTATCACATGAATTAATTATTTGAGAAAGCCAAAATGTAAAGAATTTGAAGAGCAAAATAGAAGATGATAGGAACAAGGAAATAGATTTTGTGAAGTTGCAAAGAGGGCCTGGGGATAAGGGAGAGGTGAGAGAGTAGAGAAGAAAGGTAAGTGAAAGGATCAAGTTTCAGTGTTTGTTTACTCATTCTCTGTGGTAGGTGTATTTATTTTTTATCATAAACATACAGTAATTTTTTTAAAAAGTATTGTCTACATTAGGTTTGAAAAGGTGATTTTGTTTGTCATTTTTTATTTATTTTTATGTATTTGGTACAGGGTCTCACTGTGCAGCTCGAACTTGTAGTGATCCTGTGTCAGCCTCCCCCACATTGGGATTAGCTAGAATTACTGGCATGTGCCACCACACCAGGTCTTAGGGGCCAGCTCAGTGCACCCAGGGGCACAGCCATTGAGGCATGTGATGCCTGGGATCAAACCTTGTCTCTGTGCTTGCCTAAGCAGGCACTTAGTTCACTGAGCTACCTCACTGGCCCTTTCACTTCATTTAAAAAGGGAGAAAACAATGATACAGAATAACATAAAAGGAAATGAACAATGATTATTATATTGCATATTATTATCTTTAAAGCAGTTGCTCAGGTTTCCAGATTTAGGTATACAAAATTGATCACAACATAAGCACAAACTTTTGAATTAACTAGTAGAAATTGGTGCTAGCTACTTTTTTTCTTTTCCCTCCCTTTATTCTTTCCCTTGTCCCAGTTATTCTTTTCTCTTGATCAGTTTCTTTCCCTTTCACAATGTCTTTTATACATTTTTAATTTTATTATTTTAGTTTCTTATACTAGGGAGACAATATGATGTTTATACAACATATTTTGCCAGATTTATTTAGCTTATGAGTATAGTCTCCAGTTGCATCCATTTACCTCTAAAAGACTTGAGTCTTTCCTTCTTTATAGCTGAATAGAACTCTGTTATATAAAAATACCACAACTTTTTTTATCCATTCCTCAATTGATTGACATTGGATTGTTTCCAAGATTCAGCTGTGATAAATTGTGCTGTTATAAATATGGCACATATGTTATGATACAATTTTTTATTATTATTTTGGAAAAATGTCAAGAGGAGAATAGCTGGGCTAAATCGGATCCCTAATCCTAGTTTTTTAAAGGACTCTCCACACAGATTGCCACAGTGATTGTACCAGTCTACTTTCCCACCAAAAATAGAGAAGGGAATTGCCTTTGTCCCATAGCCCCTCCAGCACTTTTGTAGTTGTTGTTGATTTCTTGATGATAGCCATTCCTTCTGGAATTAGATGTGTAAGAATCTGTGTAAAAAATATTTTGAAAAGGCATAGGCATATATAGCTTAGTACTCTCTGGATTCCATCCCAGGACAACAAAAATGAAGCATTCTCACATAAATGGCATCATACAGTATATGCAATGTTTCCAAGTTGTCACATGTATCAAGAGCTTTGCTCTCTTTGTTACAAAGTAGTATTCAACCATTCATCTATTGCTTTGGCTATTACAAATAAAGCTTCTATGAACACTGTATTGAGTTTCATTTTTTTAATTCAGGCATTGTGATGGCTTGTTCATTTTTTGTAGTTCTGAGGATCAAAACCCAGCGGTGCTCTGTCACTGAGGTACATCCCAAGATCCTTTTATGCTGCGGATCACATTTGTGGGACTTGAGTTTGTGATTCTCTGCCTCGCTCCCCAAAGTGTTTGGATTACAGGCATGTGGAATTGTGTCAGCCTTGTATTCAGGTTTTTGTGTGGGCCTAAGTTCCTATCTCTAACATAAATATGCAGAAGTGTCACTTCTAGGTCACAGTTCCCTGATTCCTGTTTATGTAGAACATCTTTTCATGTGTTTATTTGCCATCAAATACTTTTAATCCTGTAACCAAGCTGTCTTTTAAGTTTACCTCTAAATTTTTGGTTTGACTGCTTGTGTTTTTTCATGGAATTTTCAGCCTTTTTCTTTATGCTAAATATGAATTTTTTTGTTAAGTGTATGGCTTGAAGAAATATTCTGCCAATTCATGGATTCTGTTTTTTATCTCGTTCACAGGGTTTTCCACTAAGTATAGTTTTTAATTTTGATGAGATTTAATTTGGTAGTGTTTGATTATGCTTTTGCTGTCAAATTCAGGCACTATTACCAAAAGCCCTAGGTTCTCAGGATGTTGTATTCCAAAAGCTTTGTAATTTTTATGTTTTTATATTTTAATTTTTGATGCAGTTGAGTTAATATTTTTTAGAAGTGTGAAATTTAGTCAGGCTTTATTATGCATGCCTATTATTCCAGGTCTCTGGAAAGCTAAGCTAGGTGGTTAGCAAGCTTAAACCAACACTGGGAAATTCTCCAGCTTTGTGAGACTATCTCAAAATTTTAAAAGGGTAGGCAGTATAGTTCCACGCAGAGGTGCTAAATTCAATCCCTAGTACTACAAAAACGAAACAACATAAAACATGAAGTTTCATACCTCTGGATATGATTGTATTGGTCCCGTATCATTTGTTGAAAAGCCATCCTTTGTTCACCGAATTGCTTGTGAATCTTCTGTGAAAAAATCAAATCCATCCATTTGCATGGGGCTCTTTCTGAGTTTTCAATTCCATTCTATTGATCCATGTCCCTCACCATCATCATTATAAAGTCTTGATCACTGTAGTTATATAATAAGCCTAACTACCAGGTTAAATGATTCTGCCCCTTTTATTATGCTTTCTAAAAATTGTTTAATCTACCTGATTTCTTGTTTTTGTATACAACTTTTAGAACAAATTTTATAAAAAAATTTTTTGAGGTGATGCTGGAGTCAATCTCAGGACCTTGCATTTCCTACTTAGGTGCTGTACTGCTGACCTATCTTCCTAGCCTTGCAGGAATTTTTGTTGTTTGCATTTTGATGTGGGATGTTGAACCTTGTACATTACAAGTACATGCACTGTCACCAAACTTCACATCTTAGACCTTTCCAGAGATTTTAAATGGAATCATGCTGATTTTGTTATTAATTTGAGAAGGATTAATGAATCTTTTCATTTCAGTCCTTTGTCTATAAACACTGTATGTCTCTCCATTTTTTGTTTTTGTTTTTAATTTTATTTTAAAGGGTCAAAATAGCAGAAACAAAGATAGAAAAAGAGTAACAAGAATACATATAATACAGAATTTCAGAATAAAAGCAAAATTTAACTGGTTGTATTACATATTTTCATCATCAAATCTGTTTAGATTTTAATAGATATAGGTATGTAAGGTTGGTCAAATAATTAAATATTACCATTTTTAACAACAGCAAGAGTAGACAGCCTTGACTTCTTCCTGATTCTTGAGCGAAAAGTATTCAGTCTTCATTAACTGTAATGGGGGTTGGAGATATAACTCAGTAGTATGCCTCTTGCATTGTAAGCATAAGGCCCTGAGTTCAAATCTCTAGCAGCAGAAAAAAAGTTTAATGTTTCATTAACTATAATGGTAACTTTATGGTTGTTGGGTTTTGAAATTTGTTTTTGTTGGTTTGTTTGTTTTTGTAAATCCTCTTTATCAAATTAAGGAGATTTCTCCGTATTCTTTATTTTCTAAGTTCTTATTATAGTTGTTTAATTTTGTCAACTATTTGTGAATATGATATATAGGTTGACTTTTTTGCTATTAATTCACCTTTACATGTCAGGAAAAAACTACTTCAGTCTTATTTCTTGTTGTCCTGAGTTCTATGGTTGATACTCATAAAAATTAATGTCTATATTTGGTTGTTTTTAATTGTCTTTGACTTTTTTTTCACAGAACAAGAAATTTTTATTATCATTAATTGTCTTTGGCTTTGATATCAGGATAATATTGGCTTCATAAAATTGATAGAGAAGTAGTTCTTCTATTTTCTGAAAGAGGTTTTATGGACTTCATTAAATGTTTAGTAAAAATTTCCAGTGAGACCTCTTAGCCTTAGAGATTCCTGCTTCCCTCCCCTGCCTTGTTCTGCCCATTTACTTTCCCTTTTGTCCTCCTTTCTTTCCTCTTCCCTTTTCTAATTACATTTCCTTAATAATTTTAGGACTGTTTTAAATGATTTGTTTCATATTATATTAATTATGGTGGTTTGTGCTTTTGTGTGTGTGTGTGTGTGTGTGATACTGGGGATTGAAATCAGGACCCTGCTCTTACCAGGCAAGCAGTTATACTCCTGAGCTATATCCCCAGCCCACAAATTGAGAAGGTTTTTTTTTTCCCCCTCTGGCTCAGGCTGCCTTAAGGATGGATGTGGGGATCGAACTGTCGTCCCCTGTTCCTGACTGGGATTGCCCACACAGGTGCTTAAACCACTGAGCTAACCCAAAAACTACAAGTTTATACTTTTTAAGGACTTAATTCATTACATTTTAAAATTTCTTCATAGAATTCATTGCATTTCTTCATTATCTTTTTGTATCTGCAAGAAGTGTTCAGTAATATTTTTTTCTTTTTTTTTTTTGGCGAGACCAGGGTTTGTACTCATGACCTTTCATTTGTCAGGTAGGCACTTCTGTCACAGAGCTATCTCCCCGGTCCCAATATTTTCTTATATAATTATATATTTTGGAAATGTAAATTATACATAGTTTGGAAACACAATTCTTATTGTCTATTATACATTTGTATCTTCATACTATCTTTAGGTTTCTTTTTACTATAGCCACCAGCTCAGCCTGTTATGTGGGTGGGACTGGTGCAGCATGTGGTGCCAAGGATTGAACTGCAGTCCCTGTGGTTGCCTAAGCTTGCCTAAGCAGGTGCTTTAGACTGCTGAGCCATTGTGCTGGCCCCCAGTGTCTTCATGCCATCTTAACTTTTGTCCTCCAAGTTTTTTATTATTAGTTCATGTTTGCAGTGTACATGATTTTAATAACCATGAGTGTGGTGTGGTGCTAGGGAATGAACCCAGGGCCTTGTACATGCAAGGTAAGAACTCTGCCCCTGAGTCATATTTCTAACCCTGTAACTATCTTTTCTAACAGCCAACTTTTTGTTTCACAAACTTTTTCTTATTTTTTTTAAATCTGTTTTCCATTCGTCTTTTTATGGTTTAGTTTTTCTTGCACTGTATTGCATTGGAAGCTTAGCTATTTCATTTAATACTTTTTTATAAAGTAACTTGTGTTATAAATTTCACTTTTAGCAATGTGTTAGCTGTCACACAAATTTTGATGTTATATTTTCATTTAATTTAGTGCATTTTTATTTTCCTTGACTCTTCCTCTTTGATTCATGCATAGAAGCATATTTACTTTGCAAGCATATGAAATTTCTGTGTTACATTCCAAGGAGTGGTATTGCTGAGTAGTACTGCTTATGCCCTTAACTTTAAACAGCTACTCTAGATGAGCAGGGAATATTCATTGAATCCTGGGTGGTGACACATTTCTAGAATCCCAGCACGTAGGTTGCTGAGCCAAGAGGATGTCAATGTGTTCTGGGCCAGCCTGGGCTACATAAGCTAGCTCAAGTCTAGCCTGCACTATGTAGCGAGAATTTGTCTCAAAAAAGTGGAATGCCCTTAACTTCAGCTTGTATTTCCAAAACACTTTTTAAGATAATTGTACCAAGGATACAAAACCAACAGTATGAGACAATAGCTTTTGTCTTTGCACCAATAAAGGACTAAGTGACAAAGGAATCAGGAAAATAATTCCATATACCATTTACTTTAAAAAATAAAATACCCAGAATCAACCTAACCAAAGAGACTAAAAGATATCCACTGTGAAAATTAAAAAAAAGAAACACTGAAGAAAGAAATTGAAGATACTAGAATATAGAAAAACTTCCCAATGTCTGTGGATTAGCACAATTAATATTGTTGAAATGTCTATGCTATCAAAAGCAACCTACAGATTCAGGGCAGTTCATATCAGTTCTAAAGACTTTCTTCACAGAACTAGAAAAGGAGTCCTAACATTCATCTGGAAACACAAAAGACACCCAGGATATTCAAAGTAATCCTAAGCAAAAAGAAGGTAATAATCATATACAATTAAGGCATCACAATACTCAATTGTATATTATGCTGCAAAGCAACAATAAAGTACAGAATATACTGGGTTAGGGCTGGTGAGATGGTTCAGAGATCTAAAGTGCTGTTTAGGCAATTGCAGGGACTATGGTTCGATCCCCGGCACTGCACGTTGCGCCAGTGCCACCCCCAGGGCAAGCTGAGCTGTCCATAACATAAATAAATGAAGTGAAAAATAAACAAAGTTTTTTTGTAAAAAAGAGAAGAATATACTGGATTAGAAACTATCACAAACCCCAGTAAAATACAATGGAAGATGTAGAAAAAGACCTATATAGCTACAGAGGCCAAATATGTACCTTGGATCCTATATATCAACAATAAAACAACCAAGAAAAAATAATGAAAACAGTACTATTTATAATAGAATCTAGAAAAATTATATACTTAGGTATGAACCTAACCAAAGAAGTAAAAGATATCTACAATAAAAGTTATAATACTCTGAAAAAGGAGATGTAAGAGAATATCAGAAAGTAGAAGCCCGGCAGGATGGCTCAGTGGTCTAAAGCGCCTGCTTGGGAAAGCTTGGGCGGCTTCAGGGACCGCAGTTCGATCCCCGGCACCACATGCTGCGCCAGCCCTGCCCTCAGGGCAGGCAGAGCCGGCCATAAAATGAGTGCATAAACAAACAAAGGTTCTGAAACAAGAAAAAAATAAATAAAAATAAAAAATTCAAAAAAAAAAAAAAAAAAGAAAGAAAGTAGAACAATTTCTCCTGTTCTTGGATAAGTATAAACAACATTGTCAAAATGGCCATGTTTATAAAACTGATATTTAGATTTAGTACAATCCTAATCAAAATACTAACAGCTTTCCTCACAGACTATAGAAATTCTAAAATTGATATGGTGTTGTAAGAGGTGAAGAGTAGCAAAAGCAATACTTGAGAATAATAGCAAAGCAGGAGGCATCATAATCTTAAAGATTTAAACTCATATTACAAAGTGATAGTGATACAGTAGCATGATAGTAGCACATGAAGCTGTGTAGATCAGTGAAACAGATTATAGTAGGCACAAACATCCCCAAGTACATTCAGCCATTGAATCATTGACAAAAGGGGTTAAAAATGTACACTAGAGGAAAGGTAGCCTCTTCAGCCAATGGTACTGGCAAAACTGGGTATAGGTATACATATTTAGAAGATTGGCCCACATCTTTCATCATGTCATAAACTAAAGTGAACCAAAGATCTGAACATTAAAGCAGGAATAATCTACTAGTAGATAAAAGGTAAAACTCTTGAAGACTTAGGTATAGACAAGGACTCTTAGAACATAGTCCCAGATTGTACAAGAAATGATATCAAGAATCACCAAATGGGATTACCACTATACCAAATTAAGAGTCTTCTGCAGAACAAACGAACAACCAGTGGAATGAAGAGACAACCTACAGAATGAAAAAAAATTTAGTCATTTGCTCCTTACAGAAGACTAATACATAGAAGATAGAACTAAAAAAAAAAACCCAAAAACTCCCAAAGTAAAAAACCCAGTCAAAAGTTTGGCCACTGAAATTAATAGATATTTATCAGAAGATGTACAATGTCCAATAAATACATCAAAATATGTCAGACATACCTAGCCTATGAGAAATACAAATTAAAACAGCACTGAGATTCCATCTTGCTCCAGCAAGATCAGCTATCATCAAGAAATAATGACAAATGCTGGTGAGACAGTGAGGAAAAGGAATTCCCACGTTGTTGGTGGCAATGTAAAGGTATGGAGATTCCTCAAGAAACTAAAAGTAGAAATTCGATTTCACTCAGCTATTCCCCTTCCACATATATTCCAAAAGAGTTAAAGATGTCATATTACAGTGATTTATGCATACTCATGTTTATAGCAGCACATTCCTTAATGTCTAAATTTTTGAAGTGCCTTATGTGGTATATATACACAATGCGGTACTTGCCATAAAGGACAGACATCAGTCAGTTGTAAGAAAATTGATGCACATTGAAACTGTAATGTTAAGCGAAATAAAATAGACATAACCTTCAATATCATTTGGTTGCTTCTAAATGAGAAACCAAAAAATGTAAGTAAAGAGTGGAAAGGTAGTAGGAAATGGTGCTGGCCACTGAAACTGGGTGTCGTGGTGCACTGCTATAGTCCCAGTACTGGGGAGGTGGAAAGCAAAGAGGATTAGTATGAGTCTGAGGTCTGAGCTGGGTGGTGTGACCCTGTACCATGTTTCAAATACATAAAAAACCTTAAAAGTCACACTAAGAAAAATAACTATTTCATGTTCTTTCTGATATGTGCAATCTAAAAAAATGAGAAGAAAAGAGAAAGTCTGCTATTATTAAAGAAGAGGAAGGGAAGGAGGAAGTAGAGGGTGATGGAAGACAGAGGAGTGAGGGCATAGATGTGATAAAAATTTATGTATTGTAACCCAGTATTTTGTAAAATTATAAGGCATTAGTAAAGTTATTGTTGTGGCCAGGAATATAGCTCAGTAGCATAGTGTTTGCCTGGGAAGCACAAGGTTCTGAGTTCAATCCCTAGTACAAAAATAAAGAATAATAAGTAAAATATATTTGTAAGATTAGTTGCATCAATTTGTCCTCCTACTGTTTAGGTTAATACTCTGCCTTTACTGTCACCTGATAGTACTTGTTCGGTTCTTTCCATTGTGATAGATATGTAATGGTAAGTCTTGATACTTGTAGTTTGCAATTTCCCTGGTAGGCAAGTAATTATAGGTAGATTGTAATTTTAAGTTTAGAACTTAAAACAATAAGGTCTTAGAAGAAAACACGAACTATTATTTCCCAGATGTTCAAGTAAGAAAATAGTTCATAAATACGACACACGATTACTTATTGTAAAAGAAAGGTTTTAACTCTGGCTGCATGTCGTGGTATATACCTATAATCTCAGTACCCAAGAGTATGTGAAGCAAGATGATGGCTACAGGTTCCAGGCCAGCCTTGGCTACATAGTGAATTCCAGGTCAACCTAGACTGTATAGCACAAAAAAAGGAAAAAAAGTAACTTTTCAAAAGTGTGATGATCACTTTGAGTGTCAACTTGACTGCATTAAACCTTCAATATGTTGCACATATACATATGGCTCATTTTTTTTGAATACTGAGGCACACCCACACAATTTTTTTCTATTTTGAAACAGAACCTCCCCAAGTTGACTTAGCTGGCCTTGAACTTCCAGTCATCATGTTTTCATCTCTTGAGTACCTGAGATTTCAGAAGTGTGTTACCGTGTTTGTCCAGTGCATTTGCTTGTGTTCTTATATCAGACACTCATTTTTCTGACAGTAAGATTCTTCTTCATATCAAACAACAAACTGACTACTTAGATATGTCTCCTTCTGTTATGCATATAAAATGAATTCTCTAAACTCTTCAGTATTTAGAAACCTAAGGATCAAAAAGTCATGAAATTGAAATACATGTAACACATTACTAAAGCATTTTTCTATATTTTTATTTTCAGAGGGCGATTGTTCATCATTTCCACCAAAGCAGGATCTCTTGGAATTAATCTGGTAGCTGCTAACCGAGTAATTATATTTGATGCTTCTTGGAATCCATCTTATGACATCCAGAGTATATTCAGAGTTTATCGCTTTGGACAAACTAAGCCTGTTTATGTGTATAGGTTCTTAGCTCAGGTAGGTTTATGATTTACATTTATTATTTTTATTGAGGGGTTAGATTAAGCTAATATTTAGAGGTATAGAACATACATATTCTACAGACAAACAGTGTTTAAAATTTCATTGCTGGGGAGGAAAAGGGGGAAGTACAAAGTGTCAGCATGCGATTAATATATGTACCAGTATCTTTTTTTTTTTTTTTTTTTTGTCTTTTTGAGACAGGGTCTCACTATGCGGTTCAGGCTGGCCTTGAGTATCAATATCTCATTAAGTATATTATTCTACAAATATATACTAACAAAAATTTTTTTTAAGAAAATACCATTCCTAGCCATGGAGTCAGCTCAGGAGTCTACCTTCCTAGGCAAGCACAAGGATCCCCAGTAGCATAGGCCACGCCTGCCCACCCTGTGTGTGCTCAGCCAGCCACCAAGACCGGGCATGGTGGTGGCTGTGGACACTTGTAATACCAGCACTTCAGAGGAAAAAACAGGAGAATATGAGTCTCAGCGAAAGAGATAAAGTCCTTCATGAATTAAAACTAACGATTTTTCTTTATGGCACCTTATTATCTTGATAGTTTGCTATTTCATATAACCAGTAGCTATATTTCTCTTTAAATTTCATGTTTGAAGATTGTGTTTATTTACATATTACTCTTTCTTTTTCCAAAGGGAACCATGGAAGATAAAATTTATGATCGGCAAGTAACTAAGCAGTCACTGTCTTTTCGAGTTGTTGATCAACAGCAAGTTGAGCGTCATTTTACTATGAATGAGCTTACTGAACTTTACACTTTTGAGCCAGACTTACTAGATGATCCTAACTCAGAAAAGAAGAAGAAGCGGGATACACCCATGCTGCCAAAGGTAAATATATTTAGATTATTGGCTTAGGAAAAAGCCATGTGAGCTGGGTATTGGGACTCATGCCTATAAACCTAATTGCTTGGAAGGCTTTGGAAGTGGGAATCGTGTTTGAGAGCAGCCTGGTAACTTCGTGAGACCCTGTCTCCAAATAAAATTTTAAATTGGGTGGGGCTAGAGATGCAGTTCTGTTTGCTTAGTGTACACAAGGCCATGTGTTCAATTCTCAGTACTGGGAAGGGAAAAACAGCATTAACAAGGAAATTATTAGTTTGAATGTTAATAATCTAATTAAGGTTATATTTTACAGTTTTTAAAAGAGACATTTGTATTTATGAAACTTTTAGTAATTATAAATGATAAGTTGTTATTTTCCTATTCTTTTATTAGTATGTGCTTGCATCACACAGCATGTCATTATATTCCTTATGAGGACTTAGTATATGTGCATAGTTGTCTTAGTTACTCTTCTCTCATTGCTGGGACAAACACCTGACACTCAAAATGAGGGAAAGAAAGGTTTATTTAGCTCACAGTTACTAAAGGTTTCAGTCCATATTCAGCTGGCTCCAAGGCAGAGAGGCACATGGCAGAAAACAACCTTTTATGGTAGTGGCAAAGAGGAAGAGAAAAGGCAGAGGTAGCAGCAGCTGAAACAGCTAACTATTCTTCCTCCCTTACATTGAAATGCAAGTCACCTGCCCCAGTGGAGGTGCAGCACCCATTTCCACAATAATCAAGTACAAATTTCAGAAACAGCCCCATGACTGCATGAGGCTTTGGGGGGACACCTATACACAAACCATAACAATAGTACATGGAAAAAGAATCGAGGTGAGATGTGTATTTTGAAATACATTTTTAAAATTTGTTGATACCAGCAAGCAGATCCAGGACCTTGTACTTGCCAGAGTGCTAATATCAGTGTGCTATATCTTTGGCCCTGAAATATATATTTTATACCAAATCAAAAGTTCTGGTACTGGGGATATGACTCGGTGGTAAGAGTTCTTGTATTGCATGCACAAGGTCCTGGATTCAGTCCCTAGCACTACATAATTTAAATAATTCCTTTTATTTTTTTGTATTTTTAGGGAAGGGTCTATAAGGTGTTAAGGGTCTCACTACTAGATCAGATTCATAGTGATTCACCTGTTTACAGCCTTCCAAGACCTGGGATTATAGGCACATGCCACCGCACCCTGTCTCATTTGCCATCTCAGGGTGCCCAGGGATTGGGCCAGCATGTCAGGTCCTAGGTATTGAACCCTGGCCCCTGTGCCTACTTGTAGGCTCTTTAATCTGCTGAGCTATTTGGCCAGCCCTAAATAATTCTGTATAATACTGAATTTTGTCTTCTTCAGCATTCTTTTTTTGTCATACAGCAATATAGAATTACCAAATATTGAACAGCTATATGAAAAAGCACCATCACTAATCATTAGAGAAATGCATACCAGGTCACATCTTTTATAATGGCTCTTAGTACACACACACACACACACACACACACACACACACACACACACACACACAGATTATATAATGACCTTTGGTGAGGATGTAGAGAGAAACAAACTCTTGTATGCTGTTAGTGCCAAGAAAAATTGGTACGCCCACTATTGAAAGCAATAAGAAAAGTCTCAGCTGGGCGTGGTGGCACACGCCTATAATCTCAGCACTTGGGAGGCTGAGGCAGGAGGATTGGTGTGAGTTTAAGACCAGCCTGGGCTACAAAAGTGAGCTCAAGGCCAGCCTGAACTGCATAGTGAGACCCTGTCTCTCAAAAAAGGAAAGAAAGAAAGAAAGAAAGAAAGAAAGAAAGAAAGAAAGAAAGAAAGAAAGAAAGAAAGCTCTAAAAAATTAAAATGTGGAATTACCATAAGATTTAGCCATCTCACTTTTAGGTACACTGTATATCCAGATATATTAAAATAAGAATCTTGAAAATACCACCTAAATTCCTAGTTCATTACAACATTATTCACAGTAGCTAAAACATAGAAGCAACTTATATGCCCTTCAGTAGATAAATGAGTAAGAAAAATGGATACATACACATGATGGAATAGTATTAGTCCGTTAAGCCAGAAATCTTACTATTTGAAATCATGTAAATGAATAAGAAAGACATTAAGCTAAGTAAAAGAAGCCAGACACAGAACATATAGTACAGTATATGGTCTTAATTATATGAGAAATCTAAAATAGTGTATCTCAGAGAAGCAGAGAGTCATATGCTAGTTGCTGGGGACTAGGAGGAAGGGGACACAGGAATGTGTTGGTCAAAGGATATGGTTTCAGTTCGACAGTACAAATTAGTTCTAGATATATATACATATACATATATATATATATATATATATATATATATATATATATATATATATCTTATGCCTACAGTTAATAAAACTGTTTAATACTTAAAAATTTGCCAAAAGGTAGACATTTTCTTACATGGTCTTATCACAATAAAAGAGTGAAATGGAATTTCTAAAGGTGATGGATTCTTTTTATGTTGACTGTGGTGAGATTTGTGGGTATGCACTTATCTCCAAACTTATTGTATTAAATACACCGTATATGTACAGCTAATTTGTATGTTGAAAATTGTGGAAGTATAGCTTAAAATTGCAACCAATATTTACATAAAATCCTTGTAGTACCTAAAAGTTTTTGAGTGTTTACAGATGCATTACCTCTGTTAAAAGAATTAGAAGATAAAGTGATATTTATCATTTGGTTCATTTTTCACTGTGATAATGCAGGTAAGACTTTTATATTAAAAAAGATACCCATAGAAGTAATTTATTGAAGTCTTCTTGTTTAAGTGGTTGGGTTAGGGACATTGATTTACCCAATCACAGTTCTAGGTAAAATGGTAGTTGTGTGTTTATAAAATTTAATGTGATGCACTGGGTGCAGTGGCACACATGCATAATCAGAGCACCTGGGAAGCTGAGGCAGGAGGATCCCCATGAATTTGGGACCAGCCTAGGTTACGTAAATGAGTTCAAGGTCAGTATGAACTACATAACAAGACCCTGTCTCAAAAATAACAACAAAAATTTTAATGTGATGGTAGATATCATTTTATTGTGGTTGCTGTTGCTGCTACTGTTACTGTTGCAGTACTGAGCATTGAATCTAGGCCTTTCAGACTGAGGTATATACACCGTCCCATTTTAGTTTTGCTTTTTTTTTACTTCTTATTAAGTCACTGACTGGCCCGTGGCCCAGGCTGGGTTTGAACTTGTGGTCCTCCTGCTTTAGCTTTCCTGAGTGCTGGGATTGCATGTGTGAACCATCACACTCAGCTTTATTTTTTTAAGTTTTCTTTTCTTGTTTCAGAACTTTTGTTTGTTTGTTTATTTATTTATTTTTATGGCCAGCTCAGCCTGCCCTCAGGGCAGGGCTGGTGCAGCATGTGGTGCCAGGGATTGAACCACGGTCCCTGCAGCCGCGTAAGCTTTCCTAAGCAGGCGCTTTAGACCACTGAGCCATCCTGCTGGGCCCCAGAAGCTTTTTAATTTGTTATTCCATTTGTTGAATGTTATTTCATATTCAGTAGTGGTTCTGTTCAGAGTGACCTTTTGCCAATGCCTTAAAGAATTTTACTTCTTTTATCTTTCAGCAGTTTAAGTGCTTCTCTTTTAAGATTAAAAGATTAAAAGAGAAGCACTTAACCTTCTCTGATTTGTTTTTAGGATATGGCTGGAGACTGTCATTCTATGTTCAATTCTGTGCATGTATATAAGTACTTTTCCCAGCATTATTTGCTGAAGTGGCCATCTTTCTTCTAGCATGTGTTTTTGATTTCTGTGTCATAGATTAGATAGCTGAATGTGTGTTAAGTTTTTGCATCCTGTAAATGAATCTACCTCTCTGTTATTGTGGACAATATTTTTTTGTGGACAATATTGAGGAACAGTGGATGGGTCACTTTGCATTTTTTCTATGTCCTTTTGATCCTTTTTAAAATGTAGAATACTGTGGTTTATGTTGTAGAAGTATTGTACTTTATTGCTATTTGATCTCTTCCCTCCCTTTTGTCTGTCTCCCCTCCCTCCCCCTCC
>PVJA010035103.1:0-22075 GCA_004027025.1 Myocastor coypus
CACCTCGTACATCAATACAACCCTCATATATTACCTCCTGAGATGCTACTTTAGGAATATTTTGAAATGTAACTAAAATTCTTTCACTCAAGAGAGACTTTTTGAGTTAACTTATTTTATACATTAATTATAGGAATACAATGAATCAAATTTTCTCTCATAAGACAAATATATTTCTTGAGAAGAGTCAAAGCCAGCTCTAATACCTACATTTCACCATCAGAAAAAAATCTCTAATTAAAGGTAGAGTCTACCTCCCAGCCCACTAGGAACCAGAGTGCTTTGTATACCACAGTGTTGTAGAAAGCAGATGATTGGAGCAGAAGTTCTCCCGTGTGGGTGTCAGTTAACTTGGGTGTCTGACCTTTGGTATTTTAGAGTGCTCATAAGAAATGTCATAGCCTGATTATTCACAAAATCCAATGGGACTTAGAGAAATAAATAAATGTTTGAAGGAAGAGTTCATCTGCCGTGCTCCACTTCATGATTCTTTAGAGCCCTCCTGCTGCTGCTTAGGGAGTCTGTGCCAATCTGGAGTCATCCGGGGCTGCGTGTGGATGCTTCCTGTAACTCCCCGCTCGCTAACGTATTTTGACAGCAGTGAAAAAGAGCCTTCTGGCTAAGGGGAAAAACAGAACCACATCACCTTTGTACTCCCTGTCCTCAATGAAAGCAGACAGCGTTTTCATGAATCAAGCCTACCGCCGAACGCCACAGAGCTTTAACCACACTACTGTGGTTTTCCATTCAGTAGCTCAGATGCCCAGGACTAGGGAGTTGGCTTTATCCTAATGGACTCCAGCTGAGTTAAGCTGAAGGCACAGAAAACCCAACACACACATCCAAAAGGCAGCTGATTCTCAAGGTCACTGAGGGCTCATAAATGTGGCGAGAGTGCCATTCAGTGAAAGGTCTAGGAGCAGTCCGAGTGGTCATCTGCCCCAGTGTCGCCATTTTCCAAGGGGGGCATGCATGGCTTGGAGGCTCAGGTGGCCCTCCAGCCCCACCTTGCATGGGTGGCAGTCCAGGATGTGCCCAGGGTCAGTGACTCGCACTAACCTTGCCTGGGCTCTCAACTTGGTCCAAAAAATGCTTTGCTTTCAAAATTTTAGTTTTCTGTGTCAAAACTATTAAACTTCCTTCAAGAGTAGGAGAAAAACTAATGCTGCTTTTGAATTGTGTGTAGCCAAGGGTGTGCAGAGTGTAAACACCATGCCACGTGAGAGCTCACTGGTGACCGGGAGGACAGGAGGAGGAGCCAAGAAGAGGCATTTTGACATGAATCTTGGAGACACTGGGTAGAAGCAAATGACCGAGCACCCACGCACCCCGCTTCCTCGAGTCCCCGCCTCACCACGCATCCACGCCTTCCTCCCTGTTCTCCTTCTGAGCCCACTCCCCACACACCACTCACTTGTTCCACAGTCCCAGACAGCCCTCACGTCATTGTTTGCAATGCTATGCTCCCAGGCGGGCCACCTATCTCGGCCTCCGTGGCCATGTATCCAGAGCTGTCCCTCCATTTCCCAGGATGTCATATCCAGAACATGCTGAAGGTTCCAAGTTCTGCAGACCCTCAAGTTCCTTATAGAGATGGCAGAGAATTTGTGTAGAGGCAGCCAGGATGTATAATTACATCAGCTCTCAATGACTTGTACGACCTATACAATGTAATCAGCTGTTTTACCGTGTTGTTTGGGGCATAATAGCATATGCCACTGGGTGTGCTGTATGTGTTCTATGCAAAGAAAAATGTACGTACATGTTCAGCACAGGCGTACTTCTGTCTGAGGTTGGCGGAATCTTTCCAGAACCTGTGAATATGGAGGCTGGGCTATCGTCCGCCCCTCTAGATTGATGCTCCCCTACCACCCCTGCTGAATCCCTGCCTGTGCCACCACTGTAGCCATTGTGTCCCACATGTGGGACGTGGGGCCTTTATTATGGGTAACTGATTACTAGATCACCCTGCAATGTCCTGCATGGAGGGCAGGGGCTCAAGTCATCATTGGTGGATAAACGAATACATAACTGCCACTGGACTGAGTTTGAGGTCGATGCTCTGAAAAAAATAACAATTCCCACGGAACAAGTGGCAAACGACGTGACTAATTTCCAGGGCAGCCTAACCCTTAAGAGCATCACCTGTGCTCCACCTGGAGAATGAAGGCTCCCGGGGTGCGGACTGCAGCCCCCAGGCATCACTCTTGGCAGCTTCCTGAGTAAGTGAGTGTGCTTAGGGCCTGTCTCATGCTTTGTCCTTTCCAGCTCTGAACCTCATTGTGCGTGCAAGCAGCAAACATGAGCCAGATAGGGAAAGCAGGGAGCAGGCCGGCCAGCGCAGGGCCAGACGCACAACGAGAATTGTGCAGCTCCGACGTCCTCCTGTGGGTGGAGGGTCTACCCGTGCTGGGGGCCACGGGCTTGCAAAGCAAGAGTTCATTCTACTGTATTCAGTACTAGGCTCAATGGCTAAGCCCATAGACTTCGTAGAACCCGAACACCGTGGTTCTGGGTGTCACCTGTCAGTCATGTGACAGCTCATAAGCCTCCATTCTTCCTCTACCAACTAACTGGGCAACGGTACTATAGTACTAAGAAAATTGCAGCTGGGAGATGTCAGGAAGTACCTAGTGCCTAGCATGTGGGAGGGGACCAAAACATGACAAACTGCCCTGAGGAAGACCTGGTGATGACCCTAAAACCAAGCTTTTCTATTTCAGAGCAAACAACTGGATTAACATATCTCTAAAATAAGCATGCCATCCTCGCACGTCACCTAGATACCCCGTGTCACTCAAGTGTTAAGAAAAAAACCCTTATTTTGCCTTCATTCAAAAAGTGCATGTGATCCCCTAAGTGACTGTCACACTAATGTCCCTGGCATGCCAAGGGTTTCAGATATTTGCTGCTATACGAAACACTGTCTCCAAAGCTCCAAGCAAAAGAAGCAGACTTGAAAGTCTGTGTGCTATTTGAATACAACTATGTAACATTCAAAAATTATGAAATTATCAAAATAGTAAAAAACAATGTGGTAGTCAGGGTTGAGAAAGGAGGGGGGTGAACAGAGGACACAGAGGGATTTCAGAGACGTGAAATTGCTCTGAAGACCCTGCAGCTGTGGACACGAGACTTGACACATTCGTTGAAAACCACAGAACTACAATTCAAAGTGTGAAGCCACATGTAGACTGTAGGAGTCTTTGTCATGATACACCAATACTGACTCCTTGTATCAGTCAGCTTTCCGTGACTGTAAGAAATACTTTTTTTTTAATTTAGCACAGTTCTCCAGGGCTTCACTACACAAATCAGACTTGTAGTGATTTTCCTGTTTTCAGTTTGCATAGCAATGAGCCCAGGTTCAGTTACCGTCTCAGTGCACCCAGGGGCAGGGGATCGAACCCTGGTCCCTGAACCTTCCTAAGTCCACTGAACGGCCTGGCTGGCCCTAACAAGTACTCCTGATCAATGTGGAAGAGGAGAAGTTCCTTTTCACTCACGCTTGCCATCTGTGATCTATGTCTATGTTGCTTTCCTGGGGCCAGACAAGGTATCATGGCAGAAGAATGTAAGTGGAGCAAATCCTTCTGCTCCTGGCAGCTCACGGGGAAGAGAGAGAGAGGAATGCAGTCCCATGACACAATGGCCCAGCCCCAAAGGATGACTCAGAATGTCCCACGGAGCCCCACTTCATAAAAGCTTCTCCTCTTAGGCTAGGGAGGTAGCTCAGAGGTCTAAGCGCCTGCCTGGCAAGCGCAAGTTCCCAAGCTCAATCCCCAGTACCACATGCCATGCCATCCCCAGAACCCCTAAAACTGGGCATGGTGGCACACACCTGTAATGCCAGTGCTGGGGAAGCTGAGAGAGGAGGGTCGCTATGAGTTTGAATGGTGTAGTAGGACTCTGTATCAAATAAATAACTTTTTTAAAAAATCACTTCATTAAAAAAAAGCTTCTACTCTTTCCCCATAGCCCTGCTCTGAGGACCACATTTAACATGCGGGCCTATGAGTTGTGTTTGAGTTATAAATTATATAGTGGTCTTTGGGAGCAATAAAGGTAATACGTTCATGGAAAGGTGGGGTGGGGAGAGAGACATTAGAATGCTCCGTGCTTCCTGTAAATCCAAAAATGGCTCACAATTAGTATATTAATTTGAAAACTAAACTGCCCTCAGCCTTAGGGGGACCCCAGACTCTATCAGAGTCCGAGTGGATTCCCCTTCTCCATGTAGCAAGCACCGAGGCGTGTGGGGCTGACTGGAGCCAGTTAGCTCATGTCTTTATTGGTGTGGTGAATGTCTCTCAAAAGAAGGTAAAAGGCAGCGCTGCTGTTCTTACGTCTCTAGTGGGCGCCCTACCCGGGAGGCTGAAGACCTCGAGGACCCTTCAACGACTTCTGCCAAGGACAGCTCTGCAAATCTACAAGTGGAGGTCGAGCAATGTATTGAAAAAGATGAGCTATAAATTGTATTGGAGAAATTCTAGAAAATATTTTGACCTGACTCAGTCTGAGGCATGGCCCCGTCCAGACAGATACTGCTTTCCCCGGGCTCCAAGAGCCAGGAGGACGCAGGTTTCTCCCGGGGCCACTTCACCCACAGTGCAGGGTCCCTGTCACTGAAATGACGCTTTTGCTAAGCGAAAGACTTTGTTCACACGAGGCAGAGGGGACAGACGTTTCAGATCTGCCTCCCCACAGCTGGGCTTGGGGGACATTGACTGAGGCTGGGGTGTGGGCAACAGGGACCAAAGACCTGCATCAGCGTCGCAATCAGGACGACCCACGGAAGAGACTGTCTGTCCGCCCCTGAGAGCAAAGGCCTGAGAGCCGGGCGGTCCGGAGGGCTCGGGGCGCTGAGAGCAAGTGGAGCGGCCGCTCAGAAGCCATGTTCAGGACCCGGAAGGGAGTGGCTTGCCTGGGAATCTCCTCAGTGTCCATAGAACGGGAAGGGGGGCTGGGATGCAGGTGGGGGGTTGCGGGGTGCGGGGGTGGGGCTCCTGGAAGAGCGTCAGGGAAGGCGAGCGGAAGCAGCTGAGCGAGGGACCCGCACTGCCCCAGGGGTGACTCAAGCCAGGCAGGGCCTGTGGGATCCCAGCGGAGTCCAAGCACCGCTGCCAAGGCTCCTCCTGCCCGGGCACTGGGAAGTACAGCAGGGAAGCAGGGCAAAGAGGAGAGGAGAGAACGGCCCCAGGGCCCACCCTAGACCGTTTTCGAAAAGGAAGCCTTTCCCTGTCTGTTTCCTAGATGGCAGCGGCTGTGGCTATGGAAAACAAAGAACTCCTCACTAAAGTAGGGTAACCCCCTTCTTGCCACCCAAGCCACCAGGAGCAGTAGGGTCACCCCAGAAGCGAAAAGTTTAGATTTAGCTCCCGGATTACCTGGAAATCATTTTCCATCTTTAGAGCATTTTGCTACTGTAAGTGGAAGAATTTTCTGTCATCTTTGCGCTGTTCACGTGGCTGTTTTCCTGGGAGAAAACAAAAGCACATCTTAGCTATTGCTCCCAGCCCGAGGGGCAAAGCTGGTCATCTGTATGCTTTTCTTTCTTGGTGTACTGTGGTCTTCAGAAGGCCACACACCTATGACCTGAGCAATCCCCGCCGCCCTCACTGAGATACACTGCAGGCACTGAGAACGGGAGGGACTCCTTGCCAAAGGATGTGTGTCGCCAGCTGGCCAGGGTCGCGCCTCCAGAGCACAGCTACTCAAGTTCTGGAAATCATTTCCATCTGAGGAGGGTTGGGGGCCGAGTATGACAGGAGGAGATAGGGTCAGCCCATAATCTGATCTCAAAGAAAATTGTCACAATTATCACCTATGCTGGTGGTCCAGCCCACATTCACGCTGACCAGGAGTAGAAAGAACCCAGCGCTCTCCACCTTAGAGACAGAGCTATGGTAGTTCTTAGGTGCTCTGTGGCTATCAGAGGGTGGAAGGCAAGGGTGCCACCCAGAAGGACCTGAAGGCCACTTGTGTCCTGGCTGGGCCCATCTCGAAGGTCAAATAATAGGCAGAACCTGGACACAACCCCACCAGCTCTGTCCCCTCTACACTGGCAGCTCCCAGCACTCAGTTGGACACTGATCTGATGGCACTGGGAAGGGGTTTGCAGGTGACACTGAGGCCTGGGAGGTGGCCTGGCCTGAGCTAACCACACACACTCTTTGCATGGGGCACAGAGGACGCAGTGGTGGCGGTCGGAGACGCAGGAAGCTGGAGGAGGGTTTGCTGTGCCCTCGCTCACTACAGATGGAGGGGCCACATGGGGAGGACTCCCATGGGCACTCGGAGGGACAGGCAGCCTCTGCCCCATGAGGACCAGAACTGAGGTCTGCTCACCACAAGAATGAACTCTGAAGTAAGTTTTTCCCCAGAAGGTAGAACTCAGCCCAGTCCACACCTTGACATTGGCTATGACCCTGAACAAGGATCCGGCCACACAAAGCTGTGGCTGTGGCACCCACAGGGGTTGTGAGCCAGTGCATGTGTTGCTTTGGGCCACTGACACGCATTACAGATGATGCTACAGTAGAAAATGTCCACTGGTCACTTTATGCCCTTCTGTACCGTCAGCCTCCTGAATCATTGAGTTCCCAGTACTTTGGCTCAACTCACCACAGAGAGAAATTTTAAATTGGTTTCATACTGAACACGAGCAGACCTTCCCTTGGCCCTATTCCCTAAATGACATAACTGGCAGTGGGTGGCGCTATACGACATTGCCTCAGGCATGTTAAGTCATGGAGAGGTGACTGGGCGTGTACAGAAGAGCATGCCTAGGTTCTGACCAAGTACAGTGCCATCTGGGCAGGGCTGTCAGAGCGCATGGATCTTGGCATTCCTGTGGGTCCCAGAACAAGTCCCCAGCAGGTACCTCGCGCACTTACTCCTATTCTTCCCTCTGGTGGGCATGAAGTGGGAGGCAAGCCAGGCAACGTGACTAACGTCATCCGCCTGAAGGCGAGAGTCTTCGCGGGTCTGAAGGTGAAAGTAATAATTCTGCGACATGATTTGGCACTTTATAGGCTCTGTGTCTTAAGCAAAGCAAAGCAGGGAGATGGCTGCATAATTGTTCGATTATGGGGCACGATGACTCCGTGTCCCTGGGCACCTGGCTCCTCAGTCAGGAAGGTAGAGGTAGGCACCCCGAACCTAGTCATCAAGATAAATAATGGCGTCTACTTGCCGGGAAGCCCACACAGCATGGACTACGTGGCCTACACCTCCTCTGAGAGTGCGGGTGAGCAGCATGGAAGACATTCTGAGGGTGAACGACCTCCCCTCCGCGTCCTCCAGGACGCTCCATTTTCCAAATTCTGCGACTCTCAGGCCGGAGACTTCAGAGCAGCCTTCGGTCCCCAGCAGTGCTAAGTCAAGGTGTAGACGGCCCGTGAGCCCCCCTGGCCCACACAGCCAGCTTCCGCCTCACCAACACCCTGCCTCGCCGTGCGGTACGTTGGTCCTCACCGGCACACCTGCCCCGCCTGTCATCGCCAGCCGGGACAAGGTCTGCACCTGGCTTCTCCCTTGGTGTCACACATGTCACTGGTTTGGACAGTGTGTCCTGGCAGATACCCACCGCCCTCACACTGCACAAAGTGCTTCTATTGCCCTGGAAGACTTGTTTATCCTTCCGCCCCCTACTCACCCCTTTTTCTTCATGTTTTACTGCTCTTTCCCCTGTCTCTAGTTCCGTCTTTTCCAGAGCACCATGCACTTAGAATCATGCAGTGGGTGCATTTCAGTCTACCTTTTAAAAAAAACTGTCACCCACGTTTCTCAGCGCGATCTTTGTGCTGTTTCAGATGGAGCTCTTGTACCCTAGTATTTTTTAAAGATCAAATTAGTGCAAAAAAAAAAAAAAATCCAAAATGAACAAACTATTATGACTCAAAGCCTAGATCCCTCCGCATGGCCGCGTAGTCTTCACATTTGTAACTCACGGTGTCGCCCAAAAAAAAAACAAGACTCTCTCCTCTCATAAAATCGGAGTGCCCTTCTTAACCACTTTCTGCCCATACGCTTTCTGCGTCTGGGGACAGACTAGCATTGGCTTGATGGTCCGGGGGCGCCCGAAGGCCACCGGGCCGGGCGCGTTCCTGCTCCTTCCCACCCCGCCCAGCTGCACGCTTCTGGGAAGATCCTAGGTGGTGAGCGGTGTCCATTACAGCTGAGAAATTAGTTCAGATCATGCAAATAAATAGGAGAAGGGAGAATCAGCATGCAGCGCTGTCCTCGCTTCCAGCACCAGCTCCCGCCCTGGTTTCCAGCGCTTTTCCTGGCGTGACTTCAAAATACCTCCTCTCTGAATCTCAGCAGTAAAGTGTTTTCAGGGAGGAGAGAATTACCCAGGGATGGGGGAAAGGCGAAGTCCGGCGCCGTCCCCAGCTGACTCCTCTTTCCCCGCCCTCTCCCTACCCAAAGCGTGCTGTGAGGTCGGTGGATCAGGTGGCTGCAGGCTCCGGCAGGTGTTGGTCCTCCCCACCCTGGAAACCAGGAGGGGCTCAGGCAGGAGGCACCCTCGGGGGAGGCAGCGTGGGCGCACAGCGGCCCTGGGTCTGTGTGGGTCTCCGAGGCCTTCACCCTCTAGTGAGTTTGCAGCCTGCGGCCATGAATGAGAAGAAAGGGGCGATGACGGAAAGTGTCCTCTCTAACTTCGCTGATGGAAGACAGATTCCAGCTTCTCAGATGTAGGAGCGAGCCGGTATCTGCGGTGGGGTCCCCATGAGGAAGAAGGATAGGCTCTAGGCAGGACAGCAGTTGTAGTGGTGAGATGGAGACGCTCAGGGGATGGGCTGGGGCGGGGTCAGGCAGGAGAGGAGCCCCAAGGCCCCCCGAAGGCGCCTGAGATCACAAGTGCCACCACAAGCTCTGTGGCTTTGTAAGGGCACACCTCTGCGCCTGCTGCACTCTGGGGTGCTGAGGCAGGAGGTGACAAAGTACCAGCTGGCCTGGGCGGCTTAGTAGCTTAGTGAGGTGCTGTGTCAGAATAAAAGTTGAGTAGAGGGCTGGGGCCGTAGCTCAGGGCAAAGACCCTGGGATCAATCGCTAGCAGAGAGAGCAAGGGCGAGAGAGAGAGAGACGGACAGACAGACAGAGACAGAGGAGAGGAAGAAAAGGAGAGAGACAGAAGGAGAGAAGACAGAGAAAGAGAGTCCGACAGAGACAGAGAGATAGAGAGATAAAAACAGAAGCACAAAGAAACAGAGATAAAGGCAGAGACAGAGACGGAGAGACATACACAGAGAAAAATGAAGCATTCCTTTCTCCGTGGAAAGGAGGAAGAGTGCAGAGTACATCAAGGGAATAGATACAGTTCTCAGGGACTTTAGGAAGACAGGCCCTTGGTGAGGAAGACAACCCCCTTTCAAGGATCTTCGGGAAGCCCTGTGCATGTGTCTTCCTAACTCCTGTGATCCTCTGCCCAGGGACAAAAGCTGGCAGGCTGAGGGAAGGGTAGTGCTACGTCCTAAGCACTCTTCAGAGCCACTTCTGAGGGACACAGGTCAGGGCCTGGGCAGGTCCAGGTGCAAGGCTCGCACTGTGGCGCAGGTTCTTGCTGTGGAGGGCAGTGGCGTCTCTTGGTTTCACCGAGGAGGCGTCCAAGTCCAAGCGTGGGAGTGCTCGGGCCTGGCTCCCTGCAAGGCCGCCCCAGGGGAGCTGGATTTCCCAGGACTGGGGGTGGGGTGTGGGTGAGGAGCCAAGGGACATGAGTGCTTCGTGAATGAAGTCAAGTCAAGCCATTCATTTGTCCCAGCAGTGAAGATTTCCTCTTGAGCAATGGAATATTTTATGCTATGGAGTTTGCTGGCCTGTGTGGGAAACAATTATAGGCCAGACTTTGGGCTGTTTTTTCTAGAAATGGCCATTCCAGGAATCTGAGGGACCAAACTGAACTGGGCCTTCGTTCTGAGGTGGTGGGGACGAAGTAGCCACACATCTGTGGCACCATGGGCCTCAGCCTACCAGAGGACATGCCCCGGAGGCGGGAGCCAGGCCCTGGGTCCTGCAGTCCAGGGGAGAGTGAGGCATAGAGGGCTGGGCAGAGCCCTGGGACATGGTTTTGGCGCATTTCCCCTGGGGGCGGGGGGGGGGGGGCCTGCAAGGACAGGTCACCCTGTTTGTCTAAAAGAACTGCAAGTCTCTGTGCCCAAGGTCTGGCCTTTGAGAGCAAAGCTGAGGCAGCTCCGTGACCTGGCTGAATGCCTTTCAAGTCCCAGCTGGCAGCCAAAGAGGGCTGTGACAGAAGGCTCCTCTGGGAAGGAGGTGCCAGTCTGCCCCCTGGGGAAATCTACCCATTGTCCAACAATGAAAATGGCACCAGGCTCTCTTCATCCTACCTTTAAAATACAGCACAAATGCATCTTGGTCCTGACCATCTATTCTACCAAAATGGGCTTACAGCGCACCCCCTTTGAAGCCAGGATGGTCCCCAGTACTCTCTGTGAACTGCAGAGCACAGAAGGCAGTGACGGGAGGGAAGGGACATGCTAAGAATGAACGCACAAGTGCTTCTTCCTTGTGCTGGGAAACCCAAACAAAAACACACAGTGATAAATGAAAACACACTCCCATGAGCTGCGTGTGCGGCCCCCCTCGGGCCGTTCTGCTGTGTCTTCCCGGCCTCCTGGGCTCTGGCTGTGCCTTCCTCCCTGGTAGACCTTTCTGTCCCTCTCGAGCTAGGAGATGTCAGTGGTTTCTTTCAAGCCTCTCTGGGAGAGCTTTTTGTTTTTGTTTTTTAGTCAGAGCAGGAAAAGGCCATTCTGCTTATCTTGTTCACTTCCTAAAACCCAAACAAACTCTCACAAAACCACATCACACCCTATCCATTCTGTGTTTGTCTCTGCCCTTGGACAGGGAGATTTCAGAGCCATTTTGATTTCATAAAAAAAAAAAGCACCTCTGGAACTGGCTTGAAAATCCTCCAAAGACTGAGAAATGGCTTAGGAAGTTGGAGACCAAAATCGGTGTGCTTAGTTCCATCTCCTAAGGAAATGATTTTTGAAAAATCCTTTCTTTCCTCAGAGAATCCTATCCTAGTTGGCTATCCGAGGTTCACCATAGACTGCTGATCTTCCCAAACCCTCCCCCAAATCCCATCTGTCCACTGAGCAGACACTGTCTTCCTATTCTCCCTGCTCCCCCATTCTAGCAAGAAACTGGCTTTGAGACTTGCAGGCAGTGGAAGTGAAAAATTGCAAATGACTCTACGTGCCTCATCAAATAAAATACATTTAAGATCTCTTTGTGAAGTACTAGGGTTCTCATTGCCCCTCCGTTATTGAAAGTACTGCTTTATAAAACACCAAGCATTCTGGGAGTCTGAGGCAGGAATCACAACTTCAAGCCAGGCCTTGAGCAGCTTAACAAGACCCTATCTCAAAATGTTCAAAACTGAGCTGGAGACAGAGCCCGCAGAGAAGGCTCTGGGTTCTAGCGCTGCCAACAGAAAAGAAGAAGAACCAAGAAGACAACTGAGAGATGCAAATCTAAGGTTCCAAGTACAGCCTGACTCCTGGCCACTAATCGGGGTCACCTTCTCGCAGCTTTCATCCTACTGTGGCAAGGGAAAGCAGAAATGTCAGGGGAAATCTAAAGCTCAGGGCCACTTAAGAAGAAGCAGCCTGTGCCCAGCCAGCTTTCTCAGCTGTTGTAACAAAAAGCCTTAGTGTGTGCCTGGTAACACAAAAGGGACAACAGTGTGGGAAAGTGACAACAGTGCGGGGTTGCGTGGGAGCTCCCTAAAGCTCCAGGTCATTAGGACTTCAGTCACTCGTAACCGGCTGCCATCTCCAGGTCTAAGCAGCGACTCCCAAGGCCAAGGGGGGTCGCTTGGGTTCGGTGCTTATCACCACCAGCAATCTGTTTCTTGTTACCATCCAGACAGTGAACGTATTCATCCACCAACCCTGGCTATGCACGTGCAGACCCCAAGCCAACACCCAGCAGGGGAGCCAGGCTGGGTGCAGGCCACAGAACGAGCTCAGCCTCAGATGCAGGCAAAATTCTGAGATCAGACCATCAGATCCATAGTCACGTTTCATTGTCAGAGTTAAAAAAGAAACCTAGCTTCCTACAATCACGGCGTCTTGACTCTTTTGACTAGAATGTGATTGCTTGCTATTGCTGAACCAATTCCAGCGACATCTTATTTATCAAGCTAGCCTGATAAAGGAGAATCTGTTGGCAGGTGAATCATCGCAATGACTTTACCTAACCCTTACATCACGTATTTATTTATTTACCTCCTTTTATTGTATTTATTTATTTTGATGTTGGCAATTGAACCCAGGATCTCATGCATGTGAAGCATATACTTACTTACCTTACCACGAAATTATACCACCAGCCCACTGATTTTTAATCTTAGCAATTTGAATTGCATTTTCTCTATGAACTATATTGCTACCTACCTTTCAAAGTACTCATTATTTTTTTAAAATTTGCTAGAACACATGAAACATAAAATTCACCATCCTACGCGGGCCCTGCATCTGTGGAGGCATGAACTACCTTTGCGCTGCCGTGTCACCGCTGTCACTCCCCGTCACAACCAAGTATCTTTAGTATAATTTATCCTTGGCTTGGTATAAGGACAGGTGATCTTAGCATGAGCTACCTTTCCACTGATCGATGTCCACAGTTGCGAATGCCCAGCATGGCACTATGGAGAAGTGTCCTTCACAGGGAAGAGAAGAGAGTGTGTGTGGCTACCCACCGCGTGGGCAGGGACCCTTGGGGCAACCCCAGGCAGCTCAGGCTTTGAGATCTTGGCAGACTGGGGCTGCTGTTTGTTGTTCTTTGTTTTCTGTCATCAAGGGATAAGCAATCATTCTTTTCTATTTTCAGATTTACTTGCCTGCGATACCAATTCTTTCCTAATCTGCTACACAGAAAGCCAGAAACTATGACTAGTTAGAGTTGTACTAAAGTATAAGTCCCAGGCTTGCCAACAAAGCCCCATCAGTAATAGTTGTAGCTATCCTGTGGGTGCCCCTTGGATGCGCATGACACTTTGGAAAATGTCTCTGCTCCTTCCAGGCCCTCCGCTGGCTTAGCTCGAGGTAACCAACACTTACTCTACCTATAAACAAAGGACGCCTCCTCTTCTTGTCTGTCTTGGTTGTTCTAAGATTCCCTTGACATCAAAAGGCAAAACACAGTACTAACATCTGGTAGCCTTGTTCCCACTGTGGGAGCAAAAGAGAAAATTCAATTAAGGAGGAAAATTTAAGTAAAACTCCCTTTTAGGTTATTATCATTTCCTGCCACTTAAATAGAAGACAGATTCCTTCTCTATTTGTTCTCAATTTTCCTTAACCATAATATTTTACTCATGAAATTATTCTTCCTCAAAATGTACCAAGGCAGACAAAGAAGTAAACTCTGGTCAGAATCTAATACGTTAGAGCAGCCAGAGAGCAGGCACAGCCAGGCAGGCTGTACCTCCAGTCCTTCCCGCCCCGCCTCTTCAGTATTTGTTGGGTGGATGGCAACTTCCCAAGGCTCTGGACCAGTGGTTTGCACTGGCACTTCCTGTAGGCAGGGGTTCCCAGTGCTGAACAAGTCCCACACCCACCCTAGACACGAGGCGGTGTGTGGAGACACCCCTGACTGTCACAGAATGGGAGGGTGCTGTGTCAGCAGTGAGTGGAAGCTACTGAGCCCCCACAAGGGACAGGACAGCCACACGACCAAGGAAGAAGTCGCCCCAAATACCAGGAATGCCAAGGCTAAGAGCCCGGAATTAAGTGGTGCAGAGAACACGAGAAGGAGTGGGCACTGCACAGGGGACCTTTGAGAAATGGCCTGCTGGCTCCTGCGAGTCATCACTTAGGTCGTGAGGGGTTGGCAGGCAGCAAAAGGTTTTAAAGATGGATCCTTGAAGCTAGAGAATTAGTGCCATGGTCCTACAAAATGTGAAGGTTCTAGTAAGACATTGGGGCTATATAGTGAGCTTCATGAGCACGTTGAGATTTGTTGTAATTATGTCTGCACCTAAGGCATGTTGGTCGGTTTTCTGTTACTGGGGCAAAACCCCTGAGATAATAAATTTATAAAGAGGAAAGGTTTGCTTGGCCTGCATTTTGATGGTTGCAGTCCCCAGCTGCTTGGCCTGGTGCTTTTGGGCCTGTGCTGAGACAGCACACCATGGTGAGGGTGTATGCTGGAATAAACCTGCTCCCCTCAGAGCCAGAAGGAAAAGAGAGACAGGAAGAAGCCAGGTCCTAATAAACCCTTCAAGGCCACACCCCCTAGTGACGTCACTTCCTCCCCTGAAACACCACCTCTGGAAGGCCCCACCACTTCCCAGTAGCACCATGGACTGAGGCCAAGCCTTTAAGGCAGGGCCTCTCAGGAATGCTCCAGGTCCACATGTGGCAAAAGCAAACAGAGCACAGTGTGTTCCAGATCTGCAGAAGAGCCCTACTGCAGTGGGACTTGGTGTTCGTGCGTGTGGTGTGAGGGATCAAACCAGGACCCCCCGCGCCGCAGGCAGATACCCTGCCACCGGGTTACATCCCCAGCCTCCAGCTAGCTCACTGCCCAGTGACTATGATTTTCAGAAGACACTATTAATCTGTAATAATTAAAGAACTGCTCCAGCCCTCCAGATCAAGGAAATACAGGCTAAGGAAGGGAAAGCTTGCATACTTGCTATCCCAGCACTCTCTCAGAGGGTGAGGCAGGGGTGTCGCAATGTGGAACCCAGACTGGGACACTCACTTAGCAAGACTCTGTCTCAAAGTTTCAAATAGTTGATAAGGGGGAGGAATGTAGCTCAGGGCAAAAGCCCTGGGCTCAGCCCCCACCGGGATGGCACAAGCAGCCTTCTTCACTCTTCAAATAACTGCATTTTAAAACTATTGTTAGTAGACTAAAAGAATCCTCATTTTTATTTTAAAGTCAAGTCTATTTTACCAATAGCAAATGCTGCTTGGGGCCCACTGCCTTTTATACTATGTTCTACTAATATTCCTGCCCCTTGGTATGAAAAAAAACTGTCTACCTAAAGGAGATAGTTGTCAGAGGTGTGATTCGGAGGCTGGCCCCCATGATGGTGCCACTGACGGGTCTACTCGGCTGGGCCGCGGTGCCCAGCTATACAGGCCAGTACTGTTCTAGGTGTTGCTGCAAGGATATCTTCGAGATGGGCTAGACATTTAAATGAGCACACTGCATGCAAACAAATCCCTCTCAATGGTGTGGGCGGGCCTGGCCCAGTCAGAGGCCCACACAACAGAGACCAAGGGCATCAAGGAAGGAGTTCCACCATCAGCCTTGAACAAAAACCGCAGCTCTTCCTTGGTTGGCTTTGCTATCCTCCCGGGCTGTCCTGAAGCTTTTGGACTCCCCAGCTTCCTCCATTCTGCGTAGCTCAGACCCACATCCCTATCCCCACCTTTCTCCTTCAGTCCCTCCTCTCCTCACTTACGCCTTCCGCTGTTGCCTTTGTTCTCTTCTCTCTCTTTCCGTTTTTTGATAGGTAGATGATAGATAGATAGATAGATAGATAGATAGATAGATAGACAGACAGGCAGATGATAGGTAGATGTATAGATGATAGATAGATAGATAGATAGATAGATAGATAGATAGATAGATAGCAGACAGATAAGATATGTCCATATCTATATATCCTATCCCTTCTGTTTTTCTGAAGAACCCTAATGGAGTTTGTAAGGGAAAGAAAGGAAGAAAGTTTACATTTCTGACATTGGAGTGCTCCATAATTAACACACAACACATTCATGTAATGGAATACAAAATATTCATCAAAATGAGTGAATTAGTTTTACGGCTTTCCACTCGATTAGCTCTTGCCAACAAAATATTGACTATACAAAATAATCATGAATAATATATACAGTAGGATGCCAATTATGTAAATCTTAAAAATATAAAGCATTCCTAGGCTTTAGTTGTGGAAATCTAAATGAGATAAATATATAAAAATACAGACTGGGATGAAATGCACCGAATGCACCAGGGTTGTCACGCCCAAGGAAACAGAACAAAGGGAAACTGGAAAAAAAAAAAAAATAGAACCAACAAGCCCTCCAGAGAAGACTCCAGTTTTATTAATAAGGTTTCAATTTGTTACAAAAATACCGGGAGTGCAGCAATTGGGCCACCCCATCCCCTGCAAACATGTCTGCCCTGAGCTGTGAGCGAGATTTACTTGGACAGAGAAATCTTTGCAGATGTAATGAAGTTAAGGCCCCGCACACAAGCTCCTCCTGGCCCAGCACAAGTCCTGAGCCCAACGTCCAGGCCTTCTTATCCTGGGATTCAGTGTTGACTCCCAAACTCTAGAGCTGGTACCCCAAAGTAGGTGGGGTGCGAATGAAGACATCATCTAAAAGGGATGAGATCTCAGCTGCCTGACAGCCCAGTGACCTGCTCACCATTGCTCCCACCACCCCTGGTCCGGTGGCTGCAGAAGCTGCTTGCTCCAAATGGCTTGCCACGAGGCTAAGGTGGTCTGCCTTTCTCGCTGGGGTGACAGCTGTCCTGAAGATCTGCCTGACCTGACCTTGGATGAGCAAGAAGTACACTCTTATTGCCCCACCAAGAGCTTGGGGCCTGTTTGTCTCTGGGGCGTGGCTTCTTCTCCCTGACCAATACACAGGCCTGGAGCAACACTCCCGCTATTTCATCTGTTGCCGTCCTCAGGCACCGGCACTTGGCAATCCCCCATCAACCTTCTCCACTGTGGGGAGCATCATACCACTCATCAGCATGCATTAAAATCAACCGAGAGTAAAAAATAAAATAAAATAAAATCCACCGAGAGTGTCTTTCCCTGGGACTTCACAAATATCACTTCCTGGCCAAATGATAGTTTACCTCTCTCCTCTGAGTCAGAAAAGCGTATTGTAATTAGAGTGCTTTTTTGCTCAATAATAAAAACAAAACAGCTTTCAGGGTTGTGCCAGATGCCAAATATGGCTAAGCCAGTCAGCTTTGAGTTCAGATTGGCACAGGTTTGTTTATTGACACACACTTCAAAAAGAAGGGGCTAGGCCACATCAGCGTGGTGCAGGGTGTGTGTGCGTGTGTGTGTGCGTGTGTGTGTGTGTGTGTGTGTACACATGCATGCATGCATGTGACTGATGAAGTTTGCTCAGTCTTAATTTTTCCTGGCAAAAGGCACTGTTGTTTTCTATAGCATCCAATCACACAAAATGTCTCCTGTGCCCTAGGAACATGATGCAGGGAGCTGTAGCAAAGAGCCAGGAGCTCCGAAGCCTCACAGATGCCAGTTCAAACCCTGGCAGCTCCCCAGTGAGTGAACAGGCAATGCACCCCCACTTTCTCCCATAGAAAAATGCACCACAACCATGTCCCCACCTTGGCAGCTTGCTGGTCCTGAGTGTGCACAGCTCACAAGAAGGTCACCCGCAGGCATCTGTCACCCCACAGACGGGAAGCACGTGGAGCACTGATGCTGACCCCGGGCCGCCAGGGCTGTGGAGTCCTGCCCCCTAGAGGCAGGGAGTACAGCATGCCGGTCTGGGCACCAATTGCATATCCAGGACATTCAGAGATCACGAGGAGACTGTTCCTGGGGGCACAGGAATTGAGCCCACTGCCTTCTCGGACCATCATGGAGGGCTAGGTACCAGGTGCCACAGAGAGGGAGAATTCTGAGGCCCCAAAAGTGCATCCTTTGCAGAAATCCCCGACAAATCTCAAGTCCCAAAGCCACCTGCTTCCATTCAATTGAAGGTGTTTCAATAAATTTTCAAGTACAAATAACCTAGGCCTTGAAAAGCTCATCCTGAAGTTAGTGTAAGGGTGAGATTTCATGAGGGATATTTATTAAAGTGCCCCTGACTACTTGATGTCATTTGCAGTCCTCTTCATAGCTTATTTGACAATAACAATAAAGCTGCCTTCAAAAAACCAGTGGAAGTGAGGAAGGAACCCCCAGGGTTCTGAACCAGCGGCCTCACATCTGCTCCTGACTCTGCCTCCACCAGCTGTGGCCTTCAGCAGCAACGAGGTTTCACAGGACCTCACTTTCCACATCTGCAGAATGGGAATGACGGCATTCACTTCCCTGGATTATCAGCAAGTTTGAAGGGTGAGATAGGAATCTTAGAAAGGCAGTTTCAGCACAATTCTAGAACAAGGCACAGAAAGTAATGGAGGCATGGAAGCATTTATTTAAAAAAAAAAAAATACTCCAAAGCCACTGATCAGAGAGACTGGCTTTTATGGAGGATGTTGGCTTTGTGGGAGGTCAGCCGTCCCCTGACCACAGCGAACCCCACCTTCTGCACTGCTAAAACGGCAGTGGCCGGAGGGCTGGTCGAGGTGCTGCAGGCCAACGTGAGCCTCCACCAGTGGGGTCAGCAGGACGGCCGTCGCCTGAGGAGCCTGGGACCCCCGCCCGGCGGCACCGCCCAGCCCTGCCTGGTCCACCCACGGCCGCCAGCCAGGTGGCTGTGACTCAAACCTGTCTCCATGCTAACTTGGCACCGCGGAGCTTTTGAATACCGTCCACGAATGTGTGAGACAAAAATAGGCTGGCGTGCCCTTGCTCGGGCCTCATTGTTGAGAGCTGACATTAGGCGGCTGTTACACAACCGAAACCCGGGCCCACCACGGAAACGCCAGCTCAGCCACACACGCCGCGGTGCTCTACGCACGGCGCCTTCCCTTTGTTCTTTATTTTCTCTCTCCTCCCCCACCTTGCCTCCTTTCCCACCCATCCTTTCCCCGCTGGCGGCGGATCCCTTTGGGACAGCGTTTGCTGCCTTTCCTGTCTTGGCTTTACATTTTCCAAGGGGGCTGCGGCCTTGGGGCCTCTGTCACTGCACAGCTGTCCCACGGCCTGGCCACCGCCCCCTCTCCTTCCTCCCCTGCTCCCAGCGAGCGCAGTCTTAGGGCCCTGAGCACAGTGTGCTAGTGCCTTGCTCGCTGTCAGCCCTTCTTGGGGTCTTTTCCCAGGGCTTGCCAAGTTTTACGAGGGAGATATCTCCTAGTTGAGCCCAAATGCTCATCATGTTTAAGTAGCACTACAAGAAAGCACCGGACCCACGCTTCCACAGCCACGACTTGTCCTTTCTTAGCCTACGATGCTGTGACGGTGATCAGGATGGCTTCCCTGCCCTTCCGCCCTGCTGGGCGGGGTCCTCTCCAGCCTCCTTCTGCCCTGTGAGCACAAGGTGAGAGCCAGCCCCTCCTGGCCCAGTGCGAGCGTCAGACCTGTCTGTGGGCCCCTGGACAGGGCTGCCCGCAGGACCCTGCGACTGGAGGCGGCTCACACTTCCGCCCCCTCCTGGCCTCTCCCTCGGGGCCTACTCCAGCTCCGGGCTGCCAAGAACAAGTCACCTTGAGCGTTGCTCCCACAACTGCAGTCTTGGCGCTAAGGCCTACTTTGGGGCATGGCTGAGATCTGTCTAAAATAATCGGGGAACATGGAGGACTTGTAAGAAAATTAGCCAGAGACCCATCTTTCTGGTTTCTGTAGCGAGAGCCTGCAACATGCACAGCCTCTGACTTCGCTGCATGCAGGAGGCTGTAGCACCGCCATGAGCGTCGCTGCGCAGCCACCTGCAGCCGTCCCTGCACCTGCCCACGCTACTGCCTCTCCCAGGGCCGGCGCCCTTTCCACTGTCTTTGAAAGGGTACCACTGGGACTTCTGCCTGCCAGGGTCTCAGAACCAGGGCTTCCCGGCCCCTGGCCTCCCCACATCTTTTGCACGGGTTCCTAGAACAATGGGGATGAAGTCTTGCTCCCCACAGACCAGCCGACCACAGGGCTGGACCGGAATAAGCACTAGGTCTGGCCTAGAAGATCTTGGCCAGGAGAGATTGTTTTGATTGCTGAAGGCCAAAGTTGCGCTTCCCGTTCTCTCCTATGGGAACGCATTCGTCCCTGCTCCCCGCGGGACACCTCGGTTTTCCGGACTTGCTGCGGACCCTGGTCTCCTGCTGTGGAGCCTGGCCCACCCGGTCTGATCCTGAGTTTCCTCCCTCCCCACGCTGCTCAGGGCCTGCTGTCCTCGCTGCGGTCGCTTCTGCGAGCTCCTCTGAGCAGCTGGGCGGGGGAGGGGAGGAGGGCTTTGCTCAGGAATGGCGCTTTATAAATCAAAAAATAATAACTGCACCGCACTCGCGGGAGGCTGCAAAGGCCTTGGAGTGGATGGAGCCTGAGCGGCTCGGCTAGAGAAGAACAACACTGCCCTCTGGTGGCCAATGCGAGCTCGGCTCAGAGGGAGGGTACGTCCCGGAAGCCTGGGGTCTGCGATCCGGGTTTCTGTGCAGTACAGTTTTCCCACAAGTCCCAAAGAAACTATAATTGGGCAATGAAAAGAATTCCCGAGGGCACCGAGGCCACAAAGAAGGACAGTAGAAAGTACAAATAAAAATTCCACTATTTTAGAGTATGAATTTTTCGTCCCCAGACATCCAGCCAAATTTCCCAATCGTTCAGAGCTCTCCAAAGCAGCCCAGACTGTTTAAAGTGTTTTATAATGCTGTTGTTCATAAATAACACGTTTAACTCGTTGCTATCCCTGGTACCGGGGGTACTGGTGATCTAAAATGCTTGTGAAACTTCACAGAAAGAACAGTTTGCGATTGCTTTAGGCACTAAGCGAAACCCCAAAGTCTGTGTGCATGCGGTCACTGACCGTGTCTCTGCTACACAAGCTTCGGTTCCCTGTGGGCTGAAAGCTGGACCTTGGATCTTCAGACCCAGCAAGAGCAGAGCTCAGCAGCACGGGTGCGTGGCCTGAGTCTCCCAGGCCTCCACGGCTCGCCAGCCCCTCCACCCGGGCCCAGAAGCGAGCCATGGTCTCGTGAGTGGGAGCTGAAGGGGACACGAAGCTACGAAGGCAACTTCTACCGGTCTTTTCCACTCTCAGCAGCTCCATCTTGAAGACTCAATTCTCCTCGTTTCTTTGAAAGTGGAAGAACCCCGCTGTTCCCAGCGCCACCGCTCCTGGGTGTGGGTGAGGTCCGGAAGTCCGATGGACTTTTCCTGGCGGCAGGAAAATGAACGGAGGTACTCTTCCCAGGATCGAGAGTGGCCTTGCGCTGCACTCTGTCCTGTGCAGCAACATTGGTATTCTGGGGGCAGGCGACGTTTCCTGGAGAAGCCGTAAACAACCTGAAAAGGAACGGAGAAAAAGGGCTGCGCGCGGCAGGCCGGCGCGAGCGAGGCCCACACTGCACTCCACACACCAGTGCTTGTCCCATTTGGTCCCTAGAGTGACGCTGCAGTGGCTTCCCGCACCTGGGGAACACCTGGCTTTCACTGATGTTAAAGCCACCTTCTTCGTGGCTTTTAAGTGTTGCATAATGTACCTCATGAAAGCGTCCTTCATAACCAGCGTCCCTGCGCAGGCCTGCGGCCATAAGAACATCACATCTCCAGCGCGGCTTCCAGAGCTCCTCGTCCTCCCTAGTTGAAGCTCTGTCCCATTAAACGCCCCCTGGCCATTCCCCTTGCCTTCCCCAGCCCCCAGAGACCCACACTAGACTTCCTGCCTCCCCAAGTCTGACCGCTGCCCAGGCTGGCTCCGGGCTGTGGACCCTTGCCGTTCTTGCCCTGCCCAGCTGGCATTTTGTGTTTTCCCAAATCCATGCTGTAGCAGATGTCAGAATGTGGCGCATGGGCTGCCTCCCCCGCGGGCGGCCGTGAGCGTGGGCCTCCAGCTAACCCTCTTCAAGCCCCTGCATTCGCTTCTCCTAGGCGGTGACCTCAGAGTGGCGCTTCCGGGTCATAGAGCGACTGGACGCTGGTGTTTTGCGGTTCGCCCTGCTGTTTCCCGCAGCAGCCGCTCCCCGTCCGCACCAGCAACGCACATCCTTGTCCACACTGGCGCCTTACTGTAGACGTCTGGGTGGGTATGGGGCGTAGAGCTTCTTTCTGGGCCATAACCCAGAGGCCAGCGGATCCAAACATCCTCTGCTATGAACTTTGGGCATAAGTGCCTGCTTGACATGTGCAAGATCCAGAGTTCGATCCTCAGTACTACACATATGCACACACACACACACACACACACACACACACACACACACGCACATGGACAGTCACGGGTCC
>PVJA010035104.1:0-11824 GCA_004027025.1 Myocastor coypus
AAGGCCGGGCGTGGTGGCGCACGCCTGTAATCCCAGCACTCGGGAGGCTGAGGCAGGAGGATTGGTGCGAGTTCGAGACCAGCCTGGGCTACAAAAGTGAGCTCAAGGCCACCTGAACTGCACATCGAGACCCTGTCTCAAAAAGACAAAAAAAAAAAAGTTGCATGGTAGCTATAGTGTGTAGAAGAATGAAGATGAATGCTTATTCTAACTCCCTCAGTCAAGATTTATACTTTAGGGGCTGCGGAGATGGCTCCGTGGCACAAGTGCCTGCCTGGCAAGTGCAAGGTCGTGAGTTTGAACCCTGGTCCCGCAAAAAAAAAAAATTTATACTTTATCCGGGTCATAAAAAATACTTAAATATGTTTATATTTTCAGGCACGCAGGCCTGAAAGATTGTTGAGACAGCCCCACATTGGATGCATCTCATTGCTTCCTGGCGATGAGCCTGAAGTACAAAAGGACTGTGAGCTCACACGGCCCTGCCCTACACCACGGATTGAAATGCTCCACGTTGTAACATTAATATTCGCAGAAAACAGTTACCTGGAGTCAGATGATATGCTCATGTTAATGACTTGCTTGGCTTGAGCGACGTACAGGATATTAATAAGACACACGTTGTGGCGTGTTGGCTGAGTCATGATAGTGTGACCTGAGTGACCAAATGTGGACCCTGCTTAATTACTCTCAGCCTCTTTCTCTTCTCTCTGGACTCTAGGTCTAATAAAGTATTTATTTCTTTTACTTTTTTATGTATTTAGTACAAGGTCTACAGGGTCTCACTAAACAGATCAGATTTGGAATGATCCTCCTGTTTGGTTTTGTTTTCAGCCTCCCAAGCTCTGGAATTACAGGTACAAACCACCACGACCAGTCTCATCTCAGTCGCAGTCTCAGCATGCCCCAAGGGTGGGGTTGGGGGTTGTTTTTGTTTATTTGGAGACGGTCTCACTGTGCAGTTCAGGTGGGCCCTGTGCTTAATGTGTATGCCCTATAATCCCAGCCTGTCTCTCCCTTAGGGAAACATACAAAATTAGCCATTGTAAATTTGTGGTCCCCAACACAGCATTACTGGTGGCACCTATTTTCTTGGTACAAATGTCTCTAGAAGCACATAGTAGAGGGAACAGTGACATGGGGATGATGGATGGCTGGAAGACTGCAGAGGACAGACTGAGTGTGAGAGCCCCTTGGGTCACAAAATTCACCAAATTCCTCCAGATCCTTTGAGGATCTCAAGGTGAGAATCAAAACAGAGCCTCTGGGCTCTGTCAAGGCGTAAGGGAGGACTGACCACACAGAGAAACAGATGCAGATCTGGAACTCCTAGCAATCTGCCTGTCTCAACTTCCTGAGTGCTGGGGTTACAGGCATCTGCTACCATGCTCAGTTCCCAAAGAGCTTTCTTCATAATTATTACTCTTTCAGTATGTAAAATGCTTCCAAAGCAAATGAGTGTGAGACTTATAGTAGTGGCAATATGAGAAAAAATTTTAAAAGGACAAATTACTGTGAGATAAGAGAGTGTGAACCCCAGTAGTTTTGTGAATGGGGTGGGAGACTTTTCTTGGAGTAGTTTGAAGGAAACAAAGGAATTTTCCAGGCAATGTTAAAACAACACGGATGGGGGGTCAGCCAGATGACTCAGCAGACTAAAAGGCCTTCTTAGGCAGGCACAGGAACTGGGGTTTGATCCCTGGCATGCGTGCCAGCCCTGAGGCATGCTGAGACTGTGATTGAGACCGGGTGTGGTGGTGCATGCCTATGCTCCCAGCATTTAGGAGGCAGAAAACAGGAGGATCACTATGAGTCCAATCTGTGTAATGGGGCCCTGTACACCCTGTAAAAAATACATTAAAAACACTGATGGCAAAGAAAGCAGTTTGAAGCAAAAACACATGAGTATGCTGAATATGGAGAGGTAATGTCATTAATATTTTCTGAATATAGGGTCAGTGAGATAGCTCAGTAGAATAAGCGCCTGCTTAGGCAAGCACAGGGACAGGAGTTTGATCCTTGGCACCACATGCCTCACAGGACCCACCTCCAGAAGCACTGAGCTGGTGACCAAGAGTCCTGCTGTGATGGTGTGCACCTGTAGTCCCACTGGGGAGGCTGAAAACAGGAGGATCACTATGAGCCCTAGCTGCATGACGAGACCCTGTACCAAATACATAAAAATGATGAATGAATAAATGAAACATTTTGTGAACATAGACTATGAAGGAAAGTGAACACCATAATTCCCCATCTCTGAAAGCTTGCTGGAGGCATGAGGCTTTTGGGGACATGTAGATGCAAACCAGAACAAAGGCTCCTTCCCTGAGCGCCAGGAGAAGTCTTGGCATCCATTTCTGTGTGGGCAGTCCTCCTTCCGCCTTGTCAGAGCCCAGAGGGTCTGCTTTGATCTTTACCTTGAGAACCTCGAGGAATCTGGAGGTGACCTGTGGGGTCTGGGACCCCAGAGCTCTCGCTCACTCTGGTCCCGTATATTCTCCCCATCCCTCACCACCATGTCACTGTTTCCTCCACTGTGTGCTTCCAGCAAGTTTTGTACCAAAGAAGTAGGTGGCACCAGTAATGCTGTGGTGGGGACCACAAAGTTATTATTTTAATTTTTTTCAACTTTATGTTATGGCCAGCTCAGCCTGCCCTGGAGGTGGGTCTGGCACAGCATGTGGTACCGGGGATCAAACCTCGTCCCTGTGGTTGCCTAAGCTTGCCTAAGCGAGTGTTTTAGACATCTGAGCTATCTTGTCAGCCCTCGAACCACAAATTTATAGTAGCTAATTTTGCATACTTCCCTAAGGGAAAAACAGAGGGTTGGGATTATAGATATCACCCTTTGGAGATTTTCCATTATTTCTTTAGGGGTGGGCCATCCTCTCCCACCCACTATGACTAATTCTTTTTATTTATTTATTTTTTCTTGCTTCAGAACCTTTGTTTATTCACTCATTTTCATGGCCGGCTCAGCCCACCCCGAGGACAGGGCTGGCGCATCATGTGGTGCTGGGGATCGAACCGCGAACCCTAAGCTGCCCAAGCTTTCCCAAGCAGGCGCTTTAGACCACTGAGCCATCCCGCTGGGTCCCCACTATGACTAATTCTAAAACCATAAAGACCAAAAACTTCCACAGCAAGATCCTTTGCAACCTAAGATCACTTCCATCTTCTGAGTCATCTGATGATTCCCACCTCAAACTCCATTGTCCATCCATAAATGTCAGGGTTGTGGGCTGGTGGGATGGCTCAGTGGTCTAAATTGCCTGCTTAGGAAAGCTTAGGCGGCAGCAGGACTGTGGTTCGATTCCCGGCACCACATGCTGTGCCAGCCCCGCCCTCAGGGCAGGCTGAGTGGGCCATAATATAAATAAATAAAGTTTACACACTAAAAAAAAGAATGTCAGGGTTGTGATTGACTTGTGGGTCTTTTGTTCCTTGTGACTAACTGCTCATCCTGGATCCCCACTACACCTTTCTCTCTGTCTCTCTCCATGTGCTATAACTGAAACATTTATTTCATTAGACCATTGTGCTTCCTAGTGATGCATTTAGCAAATTGATTCTCATACAGTTATATTATTGATATAATAAAAATAATAGTATTATTTTTCCTGCAATTTACTTCTGTGACACCTAAACTCTGCTCCATGTTACAGAGATCAGAAGTGTGGGACATGCAAAGAGGACCTCAGTGTAAGCCTGGCCGCAAAGAATCCTGCTGGGGAACCTGGACCAGCATGGTACTATATTGTTTAGAGGTAGCGTCTCATGTATTCCAATTTTTAAAATTATTTTAGGGAAGGGCCTACAGGATGTTCAGGGTCTCACTACCAGATCAGACTCCTAGTGATCTGCCTGTTTACAGCCTCCCAAGAGCTGGGATTATAGGCGCCTGCCACGGCGCCCAGGGCCAATTGTGGTCTCAGCGTGCTGGAGGCGGAGCCTGCAAAGGCCCAAGTATCAGACCCCTGAACTTGAACTCACTAAGTAGAATTCTTCAAAATCATAGCAGTTTTTTCTCTGCTCCACTTCCTTTTTTGTTTTACTTTTATGTATGTTATGGCCAGCTCAGCCTGCCCTGGGGCTGGGGCCGGCGCAGCATGTGGTGCCGGGGATCCAACCATGGTTCTTGCTGTTGACTAAGCTTGCATAAGCAGGTGCTTTAGACCTCTGAGCTACCTTGCCGGCCCTCCCTCCCACTTCCTGAGCGCTGGTATTTCAAGGGCGCACCACAACACGTGGCCAAATAAAATTTTAGATGATAAAACTTCAAATTCTAAATTCACCTCACTGGGGAAAATTCCCAGTCCCTTTTTAGGTGATGTATGTGTCTGACTTTCAAAAAGAGAAAGCATATACAGCTGGGTGTGGTGGCGCACGCCTATAATCCCAGCACTTGGGAGGCTGAGGCAGGAGGATCAGTGTGAGTTCAAGGCCAGCCTGAGCTGCATAGGGAGACCCTGTTTCAAAGACATAAATAAATAAATAAACAAACAAACAAATAAATAAATGTCAAGGAAATACAGCATGGGTAGTACAACTTAGCTCTAAACACAAGGCATGACCTATACTGGTGAGAAACACACTGACACTTTATACGTCTAAATCTTGTGTAATATATGCTAGAATATTTCAGTTATCAAAGTTTGTGTAAGGGCCCGACAGGATGGCTCAGTGGTCTAAAGCGCCTGCTTAGGAAAGCTTAGGCAGCTGCAGGGACCACGGTTCGATCCCCAGCACCACATGCTGCGCCAGCCCTGCCCTTAGGGCAGGCTGAGCTGGCCATAAAAATAAAAAATAAAATAAAAAGTTTGTGTAAGCACCACGCAAAGAAAAATTCACTTCTGTTGTGCGGAAGGCATTAATGTATTTCCATTTGAATACAGGAGTTATAACCTGTTAGGTATATTTATGAGCTACTCTTTTTATCTGAAGATACTGTTTAAAGAAATGTCTGAGCCGGGCGTGGTGGCTCACACCTGTAATCCCAGCACTTGGGAGGCTGAGGCAGGAGGATCGCTGCGAGTTCGAGACCAGCCTGGGCTACAAAAGTGAGCTCAAAGCCAGCCTGAACTGCACAGTGAGACCCTGTCTCAAAAAGCCAAAAAAAAAAAAAAAGAAATGTCTGGTAGAAAAGTTGACAGAGGGTGGACAGTTAACCAATTGTGTCAACTTGAGTACTACATATTCAACTAAATTTTTCTCACAAAATTCTAGATGTGGAAAATCAACCAAAAGGAGCATTGTCTTACAGTATAAGAAACAAAAAAGTAGGACTTTGTTCTGTTCCTAAAGAGGAACTTCAGTATTCATCTTCATCTTCTGGTTTCCAGCACAGATGCTTTGGTCTCCAACTTGGACAAGTCAGTCAGTCTTCTTGCACAGACCCTCTGATCTCTCATAGATTTGCCTGGGATACTATGTAGATTCTAGGCCTTCAGTTAGAATTTTCAAAAATTTAGTTTACAGACAAACCTTTTGATCACTTGCACATCTAATTGCTTGCATACCCATCGCAACTACATCTTGTAAATTCTTATATATTTATATATCTTACATTAATTCTGGTCTCTAGTAGGTACTGACTTATACATTACTATGATTTATCACATCCTTTTATATACAAACCATGGTCTATGTGATCTGTTACAATTAGACATTCAAAGCAACATAGTTTATTTTTTTGGTACAAGAGATAGTAAAATTAACCCAAAACTGTAAGTCATACCAAATTATCATGAAAAGTTTCATGGTGATGGTAAGTATATATAAATCATTAACCTCAACATGAAAACAAAATAAGTAGATTTATACACTTGATGTAATTGTTTTGATATATGTAGGTATCTCCTGAGGATACAAAAAATGAAACATCATAATCTACAAGTTGTGAAAGCAATGAATTTTTTCAAAAAATTTTAACATAATATTAAAAAACAGCTGTTTTACATAAAATATGAAATATGAGCTAGGAAAATTAAAATAAATGCTAGGAAATCCCATCAAATAATAATGGATAAAAGTCATTTTTAGTACCCAATGCCTCCCCATAATAAAAACAAAATTAAGCTACATAAATAGTATTACTACTTGCAACTGAGAAATACATATCAATTTACCTTGTTTAATTAGAAGATAGTATATATTGGATTTAAAGACAATGGCTTTCACAAATGTCTATTATGTTGATGTTTTCATAGTAAAGACTACAGGTGCATAAGTCACATATTTACAAGTGATTTACAAAAAGAATACAGAAAGAATACATTCTGGGATAACTCCATCTGCGACTATATTTTCCAGAAAACTTATGAGGCAATATCGATATCAAATTTCTCATTGAAATTGTACAGGCTTCTACTACATTACAAATTTTTCCAGGATTTTCAAAATAGTTTAAATATATAAAGTTTCTCCCTAGTGTGATCTCTTTGATGTAGCTGATAAAAACTGCTTAGTATTTTCCTCATATTGTTCATACAGTTACAAATCAATGAGATCTATGCACAAGAGGACTCAACAAATCTTTTCCATGTAGTTTACTTGCACAGGTTTACTCTCCTCTGAGTTCATGCCTTTGACAATAGTTTTGTGTAGGACACTCCTCCCCACATTCACACAAAAGGTTTCTCCCCAATGAGAGTAACCTTCAGGTCCCTGATAATATATGTGTTGTGAATCCCTTTCCTTCTTGTCTGCACAAGGTTTTTCCTCAGCATGAGCTCTTTCAGGAATGTGACAATAATGACTTGTAGTGAAGGCTTTCCCATTGCTCACATATGTAGGGTTTCTCCTTTCTGTGAATTCTTTCATGTATTTTATAACACATCTATCCAATTAGGGCTTTTGCACATTTCTCACATATAGTTTCTTACAAGTGTGATTTCATTCATGTATTTTGTAATTCTGCATAGTTATATACTTTACGTCACTGCTTACATATACAGGTTTTCGTACCGTGTAAGTTTGTCTATTAAAAACAGTTTTGAGCGAGTCCTTTTCCACATTGCTTACAGTTTCTCTCGAGCGTGACTTCTTTCATGTATTTTATAATAGCTCAGTTTAGTGAAAGCTTTTCTACATTTCTCACATACAGTTTCTTGAAAGTGTGATTTCTTTCATGTACTTTACAATAACTCAGTGTAGTGAATGCTTTCCCACACTGCTTACATGTAAAGGGTTTCTCACCTGTGTGAGTTCGTTTATGTCTATTAAATACAGACTTTTCAGCAAATCCTTTTCCACACTGCTTACATACGTAGGGTCTTTCCCCCGAGTGAATTCTTTCATGCATTTTACAATAACTTAGTGAAGTGAATGCTTTTCCACATTTTTCACATATATAGGCTTTCTCACCTGTGTGGATTCGTTTATGCCTATTAAATACAGACTTATCAGCAAACCCTTTTCCACATTCATTGCATACGTAGGGTTTCTCACCAGTGTGAATTCTCTCATGTATTTTACAATAACTCAGTGTACTGAATGCTTTTCCACATTTCTCACATATATACATTTTCTTGCCAGTGTGATTATTTTCATGCATTTTACAATAACTGAGTGTAGTGAATGCTTTTCCACAATGCTTACATGCATAAGGTTTCTCCCCAGTGTGACTTCTTTCATGCTTTTTACAATTACTCAGGGTAGTGAATGCTTTTCCACACTGCTTACATACATAGTCTTTCTCACCTGTGTGGATTCGTTTATGTCTGCGAAATACAGACTTATCAACGAATCCTCTTCCACATTTGTCACATACATATGATGACACCCCAGAGTGAGTTCTTTCATGTATTTTACAATAACCCTGTGTGGTAAAGGCCTTCCCACAATGCTTACATACATAGGGTTTCTCCCCACTGTGACTACTTTCATGTTTTTTACAATTACTGAAAGTAAAGAATGCTTTCCCACACTGTTTACACACATAGGCTTTCACACCTGTATGCATTCGTTTATGCCTGTAAAATACAGACTTATCAACAAATCCTTTTCCACATAGCTTACATACATAGGGTTTCTCACCAGTGTGACTTCTCTCATGTATTTTACAGTAATTCAGTGTAGTGAATGCTTTCCCACATTTCTCACATGCATACAATTTCTCACCAGTGTGACTTCCTTCATGAATTTTACAATAACTCAATGTAGTATATGCTTTGCCACATAGCTTACATGCATAAGGTCTCTCTCCATTGTGACTTCTTTCATGTTTTTTACGATTACTTACTGTAGTGAATGCTTTTCCACATTGCTTACAAGCATAAGGTTTTTCCCCAGTGTGAATTCTTTCATGTATTTTACAACACATCTGTCTAGTGAATGCTTTTCCACACTTCTCACACGTATATGGTCTCTCACCAGTGTGAGTTCTTTCATGTATTTTACAATAACTCAGTGTGCTGAATGCCTTCCCACACTGCTTACATTTATAGGCTTTCTCACCTGTGTGGGTTCGTTTATGTCTATGCAACGCAGACTTGTAAGTAAATATTTTTCCACATTGCTTACATACATAGGGTGTCTTCCCAATATGAATTCTGTCATGGATTTTAATACCACTAGGAATGTTGGAGCCTTTCACTATTTTCTTGCACACAAATGCCTCCACTCCAGGGTGAGTTCTTTCTTTAAGGTCACAGGTTTTCCCACATTGCTCAAATTGATAGGATTTCCTTTCAATGTTTGTTCTTGCATGCTTCTCAAAGGACTGGAAATCACTGCAGTTTTCTTCATGTTCATTACAATTATACAGCGTCTCATCAAATCCCACGTACTCACGTGGCTTCAGTCCAGTGTGAGGTACAATGAACATGTTCAATGATGAATGTGCAGGCAGGGGCCTTCTACAGGCAAGGCTATCCACTATCTTCAGAGCGGCCTGCTGTATCTCCACATGCTCATCTGAAGTCCTAACTGATATTTTTCCACGCTGATCCCAAGCTTTATTTTGAGAGAATTTCACTAATTCTTCTCTTCTTTAAAGAAAAAAAAATGTATCAATTATAATAAATTCTCTGTATAGATAATTTACCAGGCCATGTTCTGGCTTGATGCTACGAAATTTTGAGAAAGAAAACCTAAATTCGCCAGCCAAACAGCTCAGTGGATTCAGGCACATGTTTAATGCAGATACAGTAGCCAGGTTCGATCCCTGGTTTGCCATGCTTGCCCAGGCTGCAGGGTGCACTGAGGAGGCAACTGAGACTGGGTGTGGTGGTTCGCGCCTGTAATCCTAGCGTTTGGAAGGCTGAAAACAGGATCACTATGAGTCTAATCTACGAAGTGAGACCGTATAGACCCTGTACTAATATACCAAAAAATAAATAAATAAATAAAAGATTGACTAAGAGTTTGTCTTTGGGGATGAGGAGATAGCTCTGTGGCACAAGTGCCTGCCCGGCAAGTGCAAGGTCATGAATTTGAACCCAGGTCTCACAAAAAAAAAAAAAAAAAAAAAAAGACGGTTCAGTGGTTTAAAGTGCCTGCTTAGGCAAGTTTAGGCAATTGCAAGGACCAAAGTTCCATCGCTGGTACCACATACTGTGCCAGCCCCACCCCCAGGGCAGGCTGAGTTGGCCATAAAAATAAAACATAAATCAAAAGAAAACCTAGGGGCCCAGCAGGATGGCTCAGTGGTCTAAAGCGCCTGCTTGGGGAAGCTTGGGCGGCTTCAGGGACCGCAGTACAATTCTGGGCACCACATGCTGCACCAGCCCTGCCCTCGGGGCAGGCTGAGCCGGCCATAAAAATGAGTGAATAAACAAAGGTTCTGAAACAAGAATAAAAATAATAAATAAAATAAAAAATTCTTTTAAAAAAAGGAAACCTAAATGCCATGAAGAAGGGTCAGGGAGATGGCTTGGTAGAACAAGGGCTTGCCTGGCAAGCACAAGGTCCTGACTTCAATCTCTGGCACACCTAAATAAATAAATAAATACCATGTAGGCTTCTTCAAAAAGAGGAATTTTTTCCATTTCCCAAAGGATTTCCTTCATTTCTTTCTTTCTTCCTTTTTTTTAAAAAAAAAATCTTTTTGAGACAGAGTCTCACTATGCAGTTCAGGCTGGACTTGAGCTTGCTTTTGTAGCCCAGGCTGGTCTCAAACTCACATCGATCCTCCTGCCTCAGCCTCCTAAGTGCTGGGATTACAGGTGTGTGCCACTATGCTTGGCAATCTCATTCATTTCTGAATTTATTTATTTATGCATTTATTACACGGTCTAGAGGGTTTACAGAGTCTGACTATGTAGATTAGACTACGTATTTTCAGCCTCCTCTAAGTGCTGGGATTACAGACATGCGCTACCATGCCCAATCTCAACTGCAGTACCAGTACGCTCTGAGGATGGAGCCGGCATGACCACTGCACTCTACATAAGCAGGTACTTTAGTCAACTGAGCTATCTAGCTGGCCCTCATTTCTGAATTTCAATGGATATATGTTTCCAACACATAAGACCAAGTTCCATTTAGGTCACTAATACATATGTGTAACGCATACTGATCATTTCTGATAGTTTTCCCACATCTCTTTCCTCTCCTCTTACTCTGGTTACTTTTTCATTCATTCATTCATTCATTCATTCATTCATCCATTCATTCATTCATTTATATGGCTGGCTCAGCCTGCCCTGAGGGCAGGGCTGGCGCAGCATGCGGTGCCGGGGATCGAACCGTGGTCCCTGCAGCAGCCTAAGCTTTCCTAAGCAGGCACCTTAAGCCACTGAGCCATCCTGCCGGGCCCACTGTGGTTACCTTTTCTATCTCCAGAAAAGTAGCCTTTCTGTTGTCTATCTTTTCTCCTTAATTTGCCTCCATAATTTACATTTTGGTATTTCATACAGAAGAAAAAAGTCATGAATATTCACTTCATGTGTCTGATTTGTCATTTAACATGAGATGCAACATCTTCTACTTAGCTTTTATTTGTGGAAAGATAGTCTTCATGGCAGAATGGCATATATTTGTCATTGCCAAGAATCAAACAAGAGTCTTAGCAATAAATTACTCATCTAGATTTTTTTTTCATTATTATTATTCTGAGATTCTCATTTCTCATTTATTTGGTCAGGGTGAACTTTATGTTATGCTGTACCAGAGTGCTGGGATTATAAGAAGTAAGTGCAAGGTTCAGCCTGTGCCACATTCCCTTCATGCATGCATGACTGATGGACTTCTACAGCTGCTCTAAGAGATGAGGAACTATGATTTCCTGAAACTGGCTACTAATGAATACCTATGAGTAAGCTGCTCTGAGCATGCATATGCATGTCACTGAGATAGACTAATTTTAAATCCTTTCAAAATATACTTAGGGAGGGGTCTGGCAGGATGGCTCAGAAGTCTAAAGCACCTACCTGGGGAAGCTTAGGCGGCTGTAGGGACCGCAGTTCAATCCCCAGCACCAAATGCTGCACCAGCCCTGCCCTCAGAGCAGGCTGAGCCAGCCATAAAGATAAATAAACAAACAAAAGTTCTGAAACAGGGGCTGGGGAGATAGCTCCGTGGCACAAGTGCCTGCCTGGCAAGTGCAAGGTTGTGAGTTTGAACCCCAGTCCCACCAAAAAAAAAAAAAAAAAAAAAAGTTCTGAAACAGGAAAAAAATAAAATAAAAATATACTTAGGGAACCTGAATGCAATACAAATTTCTCTTTTTACTTTTTTGAAACGTCTCTACAGTATCAAAGTGGTTCTACTTCATATTCATACCAAAAAAATGAGAGTCCCTTCTATGAATTTTAAATACTGATTGTCTAGAGAGTGTCTTTTCTGGGGTCATGCATTTTCACATCTATTTTTACATCACTAT